>JASSUY010027063.1:0-34789 GCA_032466535.1 Forpus xanthops | reverse complement strand
TCATCTAGTTCCAACCCCCCTGCCATGCCCAGGGACACCTCCCACTAAACCATGTCACCCAAGGCTATGTCCAACCCGGCCTTGAACACTTCCAGCGATGGAGCATTCACAACTTCCCTGGGCAACACATTGCAGTACCTCACCACCCTTACAGGAAAGAATTTCTTCCTTATATCCAATCTTAACTTACCCTCTTTAAGTTTGAACCCATTACCCTTCATCCTACCACTACAGTCCCTAATGAAGAGTCTCTCTCCGGTATCCTTATAGACCCCATTTAGATACTGGAATGCTGCTATGAGGTCTCTGTGCAGCCTTCTCTTCTCCAAGCTGAACAGCCCCAACTTTCTCAGCATGTCTTTATATGAGAGGTGCTCCAACCCCATGATCATCCCCATGTCCCTCCTCTGGATGTGTTCCAAACGTTTCATGTCCTTTTTATGCTGAGGACACCAGAACTGTGCACAATACTCCAAGTGAGGTCTCACAAGAGCAGAGCAGAGGGGCAAGATCACCTCCCTCGGCCTGATGGTCACACTCCTGATACAGCCCAAATTCAATCCTTTTAAGAACAGCCTGAGAAGAATTTTGTTTCCTTAATGCACCCAAAGTAATTTACATGCATGTTATTAGTAGGGAAATGGTTGGGAACATTTTTACAGCATTCATCTGTTGAATTACTGGCTTTTGTCTTTCCCATTAGGGTACAAGGCCATTCTGGACAAAATGAATAGTGAGGTTTAATAAATGTAGCTGACTCTGCTTCACGCAAGTGAGCTGGCAAGAATTAAAGTCCTTAATGGATATTTAATGGTGGATGAAATGAGCTCTCTCCTCATTAGCGCAGTGGCTTATTAGAGCTGTTTGCCCTCTGTGAATGCTCACCTGACTCACCTCTTGAACTGGCGCTGAAACACCCAACTCTGATGGCTAACCTCAGATTCCCTCCTCAAATGCTCTTACAGGAAAATTTCTTTTGGAGAGCCCACAGAAATCCTGAGATTTATGATGTAATTTGCTATTTCATTGAGGTCATCATGTTCTTCCCTTTGATGTCTCTTTATAGGGAATCCTTAATGCACCTTCTTGCCTTAAGTAAAGGTTAAAAAAATGTCATCAGTGTTCTTTCCATTTTCCACTTCTGATTTTATGCCATATTTATGATGCTGAATTTTTAGGATGGGTTTTCCTGGCTATTTCTCTTTTACCTGATGAGAATGCAACTATAATATTTTTGCTTCCCCCCTGGTTTGAGGCTGAGGTAAAGGAGATCAGTTTGGGACATAAAGTTCTTCTAAACATTGGTCTAAATTAACTGAGATTTCAGGGTTCTTGCTTTTTGCAAGAAACTGAATCACTGACTGATGTTCCCTCCACTGTGCTCTCAGCTGGGATAAGGAAAACCTCTGGGGAAATAAGGGATGGAATCCATGAGATTATTAAGACACACAGCGAGAATGGCCTACTGCCACTTGCACATGTTTTCAAGGCAGTGGACAGCCAAGACTGTTGTGAGTAGGTACAGAAGTGCCTGGCCTGTGAAACCAGCAGGACTCCACAGACATGGGTTTTCTTTCCAACTCTGCTCTATATTTTCTTTGCATGTGCTTGTTGCTGGAGCAGGTACTTGACTTTCCGTGGCTCACATCCATCCTGGCCAAGTTCATTTATCAATTTTTACAAAGCTGCATCTAATCTGTGCTTAAATAGTTGCAGGTTTCCTCTGTCATATGACAGATGTAAAATATTATAAACTGTGATTTGAGTTTGGAAACTACAGTGGAGACTTCCATAAAATATCTGAATAGTAATTCATATAAAATAAGATAGGTAGAGATTAATGTATATGGTTGCATGAATATAATTGCAGGTACTTATTTGAGAGCTTAAATACGAGACGTGAAAAATCATGTATTTGCCAGAATGGAAAATACCTTCTCATGCGTGAGGTTTGTGGAAATCTGGGAGGAGATTTTTAGCTTCACTGGCTCTAACTGGAATTTTAGCTACAGATTTCAGTAGATCTGGATTCATTCTCAGCTTTTTCGTTGAAGACAAAAAGTTAGATGCAGACATGTACATAACATTAGATTTGCAACAGTGGCCTGTGTTATATGCTTGACAGAATGTTGTAGCTGCGATATAACTCTCAGTTATAGCCTGTAGTCCAGAAGAGAAACTGAGCAAGTCTTGTCAGACAAGATAACAATTTTCTTCCTATCAAACTTAAAAATCATAATTCAGATCTATAGCAGCTTTGGCATAGGCATTACTAAATGATGCAGAAAGAAAAACATTTGTTAAATAAATTCCCTAAGGAGAATATTGGAAATTTTCTACGTCTTTCATTTTTAAGGGACAATTCTGGCAGAGACACTCAACATCTTTTCTCATTTTAGAAAGGTAGCCTCACTTATAAGATTATAATTTATATGTCTTTTCACATCCAAGCATGTGAGTTACTCAGGAAGGTATTTGTTTGTCGTCATTGTCTGTGATAACTTGTCTGTATCCCTTGGTATATACATATTCATGGGCATAAAGCCTTTTTTTTGTGCAGGGAGACCCAAAATGCATTGTGTTCCTTGCCTATCTCGCTCACTGCCTCTGCTCACAGTACCAAGGGAAGACTTGCAGCTGATCTTATCAGTGGCATCAACATCTTTGATCTGAAAGGAAGGGAAAGAATGTACAAGTGGCACAGCTCTCCTGAAGCACAAAAGTTGTGGAGATGATGAGGGAAGGATGGAGCAGGCAGGGACAAGATCCGGACACAATACAGAGAAGACATAACTTTTGCTTTAAAAGTCCAGAATTTTAATATTTTTCTCAATATCAAGGATTTAATTTGTGTAGCTCATCCTGGAGACAGTATGTTACTGGAAACACAGAGTGACTGGAAAGGCAGCAGAGGATAGCAGAAACAGCTGGTAGGAAGTGTGGGGAGTCCTTCAGGTGATGGCTTGGAGGAGAAAGTGAGTGGGGGGATGACACAACCTCATCAGCTCACAGTCAGGATTGGGCAAGGCAGGGGTCTCCCTTGAATGAGCTGCATGGCAGGAATGAGAACCTTCAAAGTGGATGATGGTGTTGCCTGAGACACTGGAAAAGCCAAACACCATTCGTGTCAGGGATTGAGAAGGGCGAGGACAAGAGAGCTCTAGTGGGTGCTTTTGGGAGGGACCTGAGTGGGAAGTGGGTATCTCTGCAAAGTAGAGCTAGAGGAAGTTACAGCAACTGCAATAGGAAATGTTGGAGGAAGGCAAAGGGGTGCCTGCCAGGAATTTTTCTCGTCTGAGCATTAGGTAAAGGCCATGCATTACAAAAAAGCTGTAGGGAAAGTAGCTGTGGGGTTCGGGTGCAGCATGTGAGTGGAGTGCAAAGTAGCCGTGGTTTATTTACCTTGGAAAAGCTTGCAGCACTTTTTCCCTACTGAGAAAATTAAACAATGTTAGTGTTAAGTACAAAAATGGTATGCATTACAGTCCCTTCTCAGGAGGCAGCAGAACTGGCGTTAAATTTGGCTCTACCCTTTCCTGAACCTGGTGTAATTCCTCCCTCCCCACCACACACACACACCTCTGCAGGAGGCTCCAGAGGGCTAAGTATCATGGGGAGGTAAATATCATGGTCGGGCATATGAGGTCCGGGTGAAAGCTGGCACTTCCAGAGTAGCAGCTCATGGTGGGCACCCACCCCTCCTCCAACCTGCCTTATGCCACCTGCTCCTGGAGGATCCCCCCTGCTCCTCTGCAGCAATGGAGAGCAGCTCCTGCCCTGCCACATCAAAGTCTGTTTGCTCATATCAAAAGACTTTGGGGTCAATACAGAGCTATATAACACTTAGGTGTTGTCTGGCAACTTCCTCCGAGGTCGCCACCCCCCTGCTGTGATGGGGGTTTTGACTTTCATCTCAGGGCCTTCCTTTGTCTCCTGGATGAATTGTGAGCTAACCTGAGACAACAGGAGAGACTCCCTTAGGAGTGATGTGCCAAGCTGCTGCATTTCTATTCTATCATTGCATTTACGTGATGTGGTACTGCATGCATAATCTCTTGGGCTGCATAACAGATGCTCACTCCTTTGCTATGATATAAATTTCCATTTCTCATGTTCTGTTAAGCTACACTCCAGTGAAGTACAGGGTTTTTTACATAATATTGTTCAGCAATTCGTTGTGAAGCTCTAAAAAAAAAGCAAAAATTATTCCAATTTTGACCTCTCAATCAGCACATGTGAAAAGGGCATCCATCATCATTACTAAACCTCATAAATGACATTATGAGACAACTGGAGAGAATTCATTAAATTATATTAATTTCTTCTATGATGTCATTATTTCTTCTGTGTTGTATGAAAGACAATTAAATGAAGGTCATCTAAGGTCAAAATATCTGCAGATTTGAGTTCCTTTTCCACACACATGCTCTGTGAGAAGGGGTTATGGATATGATATCAATTTCAAATATATATACTGATGCCTAAGAGATAATGAGCTGGTTTGTTCATGGACCTGCAGGAAGATTAATGCCTCTAGTGTACTGTATACTTTAAACTCTGCAGCATTTCAGGATATAAGCAATAATACAGAAGTGCAATGTTAATATGAGGTAGTTCCACTATTGTGATGCCTTATCGTGATGCCACTGTTACCAATGATGTAAATTTGAACAGGCATAAAAAGTGAGAAATAATTAGTAAGTCTGCTTATTTATGAACAAGATATCCATAGTTTAGGAAGTGCTCTCCTTTTTCTGGTTATTGGCCTCTCTCATTTGTGAGAACAGAGGAACTGAGACCAGATCGTCTTTGATGACATCAGGCCATCACAAATAATTTCTGAATTTGCCTAAAACCAGATATTGTTTGGAATAAACCAGGAATTTTCTTTATTGGTAATTCAGATGATTAAACCTGTTTTGATATATAGCCTCTGAAGAGCAAACACTAGTTTATGGAGAGAATATTTTCACCTTACATTAATTGACATAGCTTCAGATTTTTAATTAAGCATAGCAGAGCAGCTGCCCTGATACTTCTGAACTCATGAAAACAAAAGTGGCTCTTCAAAACTAAGTGGAAGTTTGATAATGTATTTTCTTTTAAACTTTCCAGTATCTTTAATCTGGACAGAATATATGGAGTACACCTTCTTATAGATTTAAAACACCATGCTTAAATAAAATTAAAAGCACCAGGAAAGAAACAAGTAGAGGTGAGCAAGAGAACAACATAACATTTTGTCCCAGATTTCAGGAATGCTTTGGTCATTTTTTTATCTGGAAATAGTAGCTTTTAAAAATGTTTTCTTTCTCTGACAACTGCCTCAAGAGTTATCTGTGGCTGCACTAAAGATGCTTTGTTAATGAAGACAGTTCCTGATGGCAGCGAGCAGATAACCTGATTGTCATTGAGGTGGTGGCTCTGACTTTGCTGTCTGCTATCTCATTTATTGGTGCAGGGGGAGAGAAAACCCCTCTATCCTTTTGCCAGCAACTGCTAAGCCATGAAAAGATAAAAGAGAAGCAGCAGAGTTTGATTCCTTAGTACTCAGCACCCAGCATCCAACTGGCTGCTAGTTTGTGAGGTGAAAAGTATGGGAAACACCATCTTCCTGATGAAAAGAAGTCCTCTGAAGCATACTATCAAGAGAAGCAATGTAATAGCTTATCCAGCTGGGTGGCTGAATTATCTTCCCTGTGTCCCTCAGTGCTGGAAAAACTAATTCTGAAGTGTAGAGGAACCAGCCTACTAAAGGTAAATAACGACTGGTCAACATGCTGAAAAGCTGGGATGGCTGGAGAAAAGAATAAAAAAAAAAGACAAAAAACAGGGAAATGAGCACTGCTTCAAATATATGAATTCCTTCACAAATCTTGACAGATTTATCCCACTGAGATGCCATGTGTCATTTTGTCTGAACATTTCACAATTTGCCTTGGTAATTGTGTATTGCATTTACTATTTAAATCCCTTTTTTAATACAAAAGTTCAGCAAATAATTGCCTGTTAGTTAGAGCAGTCGTCTATCTGAGAGTACATAATTAGTCCCTTCCCTCAGCAACTGCTAACAGCTACTGTCAGAGACATGGTATAGAAGAAGGTGTTTCAAAGGCTTGTTCTTATGATTTAAAAAAAAAAAAGAAAATTATGTTGTTATTAATACCGTCATATCCCTGGAGAATGGACTGAAAGAACTCTGCCACTGTTTCTCATGTGCTGACAGCTCACTTGAATGCAACCTTATAACTGTAAATCGTAATTAACAAAATTGACAAGAAAACACCATGTCTCAGCCTTTCCATTTAAAAGGGAAAGTAATGGTGTCCCAGTAGCTCTCTTCAGTGCCATGGAGGTGTTGGGCATATGGGAAGAGCTGTGAGAAGGATCTTCCAGCTCCAGAAAGCCTCCCTGACTCCCAGCAATGATCCCACTGCATAATCCAGCAGTGGATTTGGCTTGCTGGTTTTCACACAGTGAAAATCAGGAGCAGTTATCAGCCTTGAAGAAAAAGCAATGTTGATTAATATACAAGAAAACTGGAAGTGTTTGCTTAAGTAATTTACTTGCAGAAAGTTTTGAAACTGTGGAGAGCTTGCAGGAATGGGAAGAGCTAGAGCTCCCCGCTCAGAGATCTGAGGCAATGTGTGACACTTCTATCTTTCTTTTTGCATGCTTCATTAGTTTTTCCAAGTTCATCTACATTCAAAGCAATAGTCTGGGTGAAAAATGGCTATAAAAGAGAAAACTAAGGTAGGAGGGATCCTGCGGAGGCTCAGATTACTTGCTTCTTCTCCAGCAAGGATTTAATGAACACTTAGAGACCAAAACTGGGCTGTTCAAGAAGAAACTAACAGTGTTCCCATTGTTTTAACACAGGTTTTGGCAGAATCTGTACAAGACCAATGTTTAGTACTATTGTAATCCTTGCACTGAATTTTTTATTACTTATCTGAGTGCTGCTTTCCTCTTTGATATGGTTTACCAGCTGCATGCACTCTTCCCATTGCAGTTGTCAGTACTGGGTTACTGCTATGCAACAGGCATTCGTCCCAGGAGACACTGATGCTGCAGCTCAGAGACCTAATTACTGTTAACCAAGGTGTATCCCATCTTTATCTAAATAAAACTAACTGGGCACCATCTATTCCACCTAGTAACATGGAATTCATAATAGGCTCCAAAATAGTCAGACAATTTGGTTGCTTTCAAACTTGTACTGTGCTTCTCTGTTACTATATCCCAGGGGAAGCTTAAAGATAGCTTGGTACATTGCCACAGACTAGTCATACCACTAGCCTGCAAAATAGACCTGCCCTTCATGAATCCTAGATACTACTGATTAGGTGTGAGGAAAGGAAAACATGAATAATCGGAAAATTGTTTTTCTGGCATTCAGGTTTCAGTGGCTATGTCATGAAGGCAAGTTAAAAAAAAAAAAAAAAAAGAGAAAAAAACTCCGAAACAACCCCAAGAAAAAAAACTAAATCATAAACCACGAACAAAATACAGAAAACCAGAAAACAAACCCTCACCAAAAATCATTCCGAGACAGAATTTATATTCATCCATGTGTCTTTGCTTGAATAAAGCAATATAATACAATATTTCATATCCAGCATGCTTCAGGTTTTGTTATGTTTCCTACTTCAAAACAGTACTGCTTCATCAAGAAGGAAATCCAGTGGTCTCTCATATGTGATAATTCAAGCGAAAAGTGGATTGCTGGGTATTCCAGTCAAGATACAGGTTATAGACCAACCCATAATTATCCTTTCATTTACAACTCCAAGTCTGACATTCCACAAGTCTTGCCTTGAACCAGCCGAACATGATGACCCAGATGGAGTATAATCCCAAACATTTTTCTCTCTGTTTTCTACCAAGCAAATCTCAAGGTTAAAATGACAGTCTATTATTAGCAATCCTGCAAAGCAGGAACAATGGGATAAGTGCTTGGCATCTTCAGGGCCTTTAAACCTGTTTAAGAAGGAGGATTTGGAGATGTGCACTCATCTCCTCCTCCCCCTGGTCATTCCTTGTTGCCTATTTGAGGGGAGGAAGAAAGCAGAAAGTTGTGTTCTCACAGGTCCCTGCCCAGAAAAAAAAACCTCTCAGAGCCTCTCTGGTAATGTTAGGAGATGGGCAGGGATGTGATTTGGGGCTCAGTGTCTCCCCACCCTTGCAGCAGGAAGTAGGGTGTCTAAGCCCAACCCTGGATGCTCCGTGCTCCAGATGTCCCAGAAACAGCTTTAACCCAGTGGTTTTATTTGAAAGACATTGGAAACAAGCTTAACATTGCCAAAATAAAACTAGTTACAGGATTTTTCTCCACTTACGCCCACACAAAATCTTTTCATTTGGAGGTCATTGCAGTGATTTAATAGTGCACAACGGGTTTTTTTTTTACCAAATGTGGAACCAATCTGATCTCAGTGTTTGCTTCTGTGTTGCTGGGATGTATCAACATGTGGCACTGAGATAAGTTTGGCATTAGCAAAACCAGAGGATTTCTGTTCTGTCAGAGAACCCATTTTTTCCCTCTTTTGTTTCCCATAAAATCCTGTTAAGGCACAGCGGAGTTCTTTAAACAGGCTGCAAATTCATTGAATCAACACTACCTATAGCTGGATTTTCTTACTTACACTCCATTAGGAGGTGAAGCAGTCACAGCAGAAAAGCTGGGGTATGGTAAAAAAGCCAAACATTGAGATTTCATGACTAAAACTCATCTGTGAACATAACTCCTGACGGTCTTTGAGATTTACTGAATAGGAGGCTGTATTCAAGACAACGCTACAGTTGATACCAAAGCGAAGGGATTATTTTGAAAATGTTCTCTTACTTATTCTAAATAATTTTCTTTTGTGTGTTTTATCCTGCAGTCTAATAGCAAATTATCTATTAGCCACGAGAGACACAAGTTCCACTTGGAAGACCAAGCTGCATCACGAAGCTTATGTGTGATTATGAACGATAACTCTTTCTATATGCAAAATTGATCAAATTCCCCATCTTCCAAAAGAAATGTTGTGTAGGTTCAGTTAATTTTGATAAAGAGTTTTTATCACTGAAAGAACTATTTCAGCAGATTTACCCTATAAATAGCATGACCTTGTTCCACCATAATACTTTTTCCATGCAACCATCTTTTTAAGCAACTTGGAAAAAATCTGTTAGCTACCAATAAAAAAAACCCATGCATACAATTTTGACTATGCAAGTAACGTCTAACTGCTCCATCTGCATAAAAGATGCTGTCCAGATCTGATGACGTATAGAGATTGCCCTGATGTAATGGCAAATTGTTGTCTGTGTTAAGGAGAGGAGAAAAAATGAAATAAAATTTAATTCAGTTCCAGTTCTATGGTATGAAACCTCAGAAAAGGATTCTGCTTTTTGCTTCTTTCTTTCCGTTGTCTGAGGTGTCCAGACATCCACAGCAATGCATTAATTTCTGCTTACTTGTGACAGTGCTACTGGTCTAAAACAATTTGTGGGAAACACATATTTTCCAGGGACACAGCAGTGGTCCTCATCACCTGTTACAATGAGCAAGGTGAACATTACCCTCAGATCTGGCCTTCTGACAACACCCTGTGGTGCTGGAGGTGACTGGAGGAACACGGATCTCTATGTGATGCCTTTGCTATTTTCCTTTCCCCCTATCCTTACTGTTTAATCTAATGGCTCTGCTTCACAAGGTAAACAAGGGAATTCTCACAAAATTTACCATAGTTCCCCAGAGATTTTAAGAGGTGAAATGTATTTTATTATGGAAGTTACTTGTCACTGCTCTCCAGCTATATTCATCACCTCCTTTCAATGACTCTCAAGAGAAAGATCCAAGTTATCATCCTCATTCATGAGGCAAATGCTCTCAGGGCAGCTGATAGTTGAAATACAATATTTTATTTGTCCTGCCTTCTGTGGACAATAATATATGTTTCACTATTCTGATGTGAATTGTAAATGTAAGCAAGCAGATTTAAAGGCAACCTCATCCTATAACTTTTTGCTTCCAAGCCCTTAAAAATGAAAACTCTTCATTTTGAGGAGATATTTTAATGTCTCCAGGGTCCATCTATCACAGAGAGCTTACTTACTCAATCTACTACCTCTGAGCTCTCAACTGTTTTAATAGTCTTGTTCATATGCCCTAGGATTTTGTAACAGATAAAACCGCAAGTTTGTGAATATTATGTAAGACTTTGTCTCATTATAGGCCTGTTTTTCTTTCATTGTCTTTTTAACCCTTACTTAAAAGCTGCCTCATGTCTGTACTTACACACATTTACTTTCCCAAACAACTTTTTTTCTGCATCAGCGCTAGTCGTACTTGATGTGGCTCTCCTGCTAACTTATTCCTTCCATATTACTTCCTACTCCACAGTAGTTTTTATACATACCAAGTATATTTTCATTCCCTGCTTGTGTTTGTGAGAACAGGGAAAATTTGGGGAGAGGTGCTGGGGAGAAGAGCGAAACTTTATGCACAGGGGTACAGAACTTGCTAAGGTTTACGGATGTCAGGTTAATGCTGCTCCTCTGAATACTCAGGTCTCGGGTATTTGCCCAAAGCTACTGCGCTCTGTATATAAGCCAAATAATGACAAACCTGACTTCTCATAAGAACACTTGCGTAAGTTTTCATAAGACTTGAGACACTTATACAGACATAATAAATTCAAGTGTCAAGTACAAATATCAAAGTTAAATGATTTCATTCTAAACCTAATATAATGTATTGGATAGAAGAAGGGGAGAAAGGTAAACACAATACCCATCCTGAGTATTTTTCCCTGTGGAGAAGTGTGAACCACTAGCACTCAGATGAAAGGGTATTTATTTTCAGCTAATACTGTGGTAAAATCTGGCCATCATATCAACATTAAAAATTAGCAGTGAGCAAATCTCTCTGCTTAATGACTCATATGCAATTTGAAATAGAAATAGAATAATATGCTTGAAGTCTATATTATGCATTTAGATACATTAAAGAGAGACTAAACAATTAGTGATACTATGTGTGTGCATTAATGCAGGGGCGAATCAAGTCCTTCAAGTTTTTTAGATTGCTAGGAGGCCTCCCTGGTTTAAAACTGGGAGGAGTGCTAGCTCACAAAAGGATTAAAATCCATTATCCTAAGGGGTAAATTCATTATTTCTAATGCCCCAAGATATTTTTGATCCTCAGATGAAAAAACTGCAAGTTTAGATAAGTAGATTCTTTTGAATCTCTGGAAAACTAAAAGCAGATTTGTCCTTCTAAAACAGAAAATGAAGCACAAGGAGATCATTGATGACCACAGAAAGAAAAAAAATAAAACTAAAGCAATTTCCACTCAGCATTTGCTCAAGTTTGTGTTTAATTTTTGGGGGGTTTTGTTTTTTTCTTCAGCACCACCTTTCTTGGGAATAAACAGCATGAGCTAAACTTTAGAAATCTGCTTTTAGAAATCCAGACCTGAGGAGAGTTTGGCCTGAGGATCTCCTGGCTCTTGTGCTCTAAGGGTTAGGAGCATCCTGGGAAAGAGCACTTGCAGAGCTTTAAAATCAGATAGCATCTCCCTTCAGTACAGACATTCTCGTTGGTATCAGAGATGGGGCAGGCAGCTCCAGGATACGGCATCATCCCTGTAGTGAATCTAGAGCACACAGCTGAGAGATGCACAATGGCTTCTTCCCATCCAGAAATACTGACAGGCGTGAGCTCTGCCTAGTTTGCATCAGAGAAAGTCCTGACTGAAGCAATATAGTAATTATCTACTGTACAGAGGTTTTCAGCAAGTGTTTCGCTATAAATATTTAGCTGTAATGTTGCAATTCTTGCCTAGGTACAGCGTTTCAAACTGTAGATAATTGTCTGTTATTGTTATTCTTCCCTCTATTGAGAGCTGCCCAGAATAACTCAAAGCAAGTCTTTGTGAAGAAATTATTGGTTCACTACCTAAGAGGAATACCATGAAGTTCGTTCTAGGTAGATGAGAAAGCCAGATTCTGATAATCAAGTTGTAGTTTGTTGGCAAGTCTATAGGCATAAAGAAAGAGACACTCTTCAGCTTTGGGAAACAAGTACATTAAATTTGCAAAGGTCTGACATTTCACAAACTGTAAACAATACTGAACTGAGCTTTGAATGGCATTGCCATGGTGGCTTAAGGTTGACATCAACCTCTAATTAAAAGACACTGAGATTTTCAAAGGTAGAAAGCTGTTTTCGTGAGGCAGAAGGAAGAGAAAGGTACAAAAATTTTCACTTGATGTCTCAATAGGACCCTCATTTTAAGAAGTGCATTTGAACTTCAGCTGAAGATTTTTCAAACATCTTGGGCTCTGCATCTATCCTTCAATGAAATGACTCTGTAGCATGTGCCAGAGGCAGACCCATGGGATGCAGTAAGAATTTAACCAAGGAGATGCTGATGCTGGAAAACAGGCCTGATTTGGAGGGTGGCTAAGGAAAAGCTTGGCTGCTTTAATTCCATGTTGTATGGCAAATGTATTGTCCCCACAAAAAAATTTTAGGTAGTGGAAGGAGGTCTCTTCTATCACTGAGGGCATCAAACTCCCCATAATCTTGCAGCACCAGTAGCACTTTTATTATAACTCTGGCCAATAGTGTCAAAATCCAGAGAAATATATTTAAAAATAGAATATGGTTCACAGGCTAGGGAAGGGCAACTGCTATAAAGGAGCACAAACACCCAAAGAAGGAGCTCCTCCCATGTGCTAATTTAAAACCCCTCTGTAAAAAGATGGAAATTTCTACATTAAATATACATGTACATACTGTTAATCTGTTTGATAAATAATTCAGTGCTATAATGCCACTGAAAAAAAAACCAGGGTGCTAAGCATGGATTTCTTAGTGCATTGTACGTTGTATTTAGATCAATCGCTCTATACACACCAAACCATCTTTCATTCCTATTTCTCACCCTTTTTATTTTTCTTAATAAAAAAAAATTGAAGCAAATTGATTTTGCTTTTCATTTACCTCAGTATAAAATGCAAGCTAGTCCACAGCGACTGTTTGTTTATCACTCTGCTGTGAATGGCAGTGAACTGTCTATCAGATTAAACTTTAATGGACTTAAAGCCCTTTAAACTGACAGAGATCATACGGGACTTTGTCCTTAATGCTGTGATGAGCATTTTCCTCCTTTTTCTCCCAGTCTCCAGTGATGAACAGGGAGTTCCCTCCAAAAAGTGGGATGCTCAGCCCAGGTGAGCCCACAGATGCATGCCCCTTGCTTGGGACCACAGCACCCATCGGCAACCACAGTTGCAGAAATTACACATAGAATCATAGAATAGTTAGGCTTGGAAAGGACCTTAAGATCATCCAGTTCCAAACACCCTGCTATGGGCAGGAACACCTCCCACTAAACCATGCCACCCAAGGCTATGTCCAACCCAGCCTTGCACAACTTCCCTGGGCAGCCCATTCCAGTACCTCACCACCCTTACAGTAAAGAATTTCTTCCTCAGATCCAATCTAAACTTTCCCTGTTTAAGTGGCAAACATTAATTGCTCTGCCATCAGTCTGGATGTAAGCCACCACAATGGAAATCAGAATTTTATGTCCTTTGTTATGGGATAGCTTGTCCTGCAAGGGAAAGCTGGGGAATGAAATAAAATCACCAGATGAGAACATGAGGGCAATGTCAATATTAGTCTGGGTTTTTATGACCCAGACTCCCCTCATTTGGCATAGCTGTTTGCAGGGAACTACCTTTCTGAGGATGGGGACTAAAGATAAAGTTGGCCAAGAGCCTCTGTGACTTTAGGAAAAATGTAGAGGGTCATATCCTCAGGCTGGCTGCCTTCTGAGGTTGTTTGGGCAGAGGGGATATCATCTCCTCAGGAAAGGGGGGAGGTTGTCCTTTTCCCACTTAATGTGAGGAATATTCTTCATCATTGGCTGATGGGGATGGAATGATTATTTACTGAAATGCCCTGCTTTGCAGGAGGGTTACATAAATCACAGCAGGATCCTGAAGACTTTTAAGGACGTGTAATAGCTTTGCTTTTCCCTGGCACATGGAGATAAATCTCTTGTCATAGACAAGGCAAATCTGGAGCAGTGGCAGCCACTGAGATGCTGTAACAGCATTTTGTCAGGCATGTAAACCCCAGCCTTCAAAGCACCATCAGAAAAGGATGCTGTCCAACCAGGTATGTTTTGACATCAGAGAACTGTCCCTGGGTGCTGTTTGCAGACGGAGGATGCTAACCTTTTGATGAACAGCTTTGATACTGGGCTTAAGAAGAGCAACATCGCTTTTTTTTTTTTCTACAGGAATATCTTTCCTAAGTGCGAGCATGGCCTTACTTATACTGAACAAAATTGCACCAATACAACCTGCAAAAGGGCAAGACCCTCCTCTAAAGACAGCCTTGATTTATGATTATACTCACAAATTAGAATTATGAGTGATTCAGGCATCTTGCCATTTCTCTGTGAGGATCTTAATCATGAGGGGTTTGTGAAACCTGCATGTTTCATAGATTACACAATGAGTTATTATCAGGCCAACAGTTTCTATCAGAAACTGTAATTTATAATTGGAGCCCTCTGTTCCTTCTTCAGATACTTCAATCACCCTGGTGGGACTGAAACAACACACAGGGTCAATGGCTAATCACAGAGCCACCTATGAGGCTGTCCTTTATCGCCTGAGCATTATTCATCCAAACTGTTCTGAACATATTTATTAACAAATACCTGCTATCATGATCAGCTCACCAATGACTCACTTCCAGGGAGGATAATTTTCATAGGAAGGGGAAAGGACAGTGGAAGAATCGTAATTGCGACATAATGAGAGCATCCCTTGCCACTACAGGAGCTCAAAGGAGTAATTGGATATTCATATAGGAGTAGGCTGAGACGCTAAATCAATCTGCAGGGCAGCTATAAATGCTCTATCTTGTTCACAGCAAACTTTAAATGACTGCTGCAAAGCAATTATTTCCAAGACGTTTTTTTTTGAAAAGGTGTCACAGTTACCGAGATGCTTCAGGAATCCTGCAGATGACTGTGAAGAGCAGGGAGTCTTCAGAAGAAAGGATTATCTGCACAAGATGCAACAGTACAAGGGATATTTGTCCATTCATGTACTAAGATACATAAGATTATGTAGCAGAAGCAGAAGACAAGGAACACATGAAATTGAAAGCTACCCCCAAGGGTGGCAGTATTCAGTATTACCAGCAGTATGAACTATGCAGCCAGTTAGCTGCTATAAAAGTTCAACATGGAAGTTAGCAGCCCCTATCAGACATGCAACATACTCAAAAGACTCAGAAATTACCTCAAAGATTTAGATGACTTCCTGAAGTTCCTCTCAGCCCTTCATTTGTGAATATATTTTTGGTTCTAAAAGTTACCTGTTTTCTCAAATTTCAAACGTTAAAGTGTTTCCCATTGTATGTGGTATATAAGGAGTACTGCAAATATTTACTTCAATGATAAAACATAATTTCCTGCTTTTCAATAACAATTCACTGAAAATACAGCAGGATTTTCCAAAACTAAGCTCATGATACCAGCATGTCTTTTGTTATCTGCATCTGCATTTCCTTGTTTCATATAGCAGATCTTGGGCAAATATTTCTAGAATTTCCTAACAAACATGGCTATTCTTTTTCCCTGAAAGGTCACTGTAGTTCACTGAGTTGAGTTGCATTACAATATTCCTGAATTTCTGACCAGTAATGAAAACAAGTATTTTTCATTACCAGTAATAGGTAGAAATCACTAGTTACATTAGAGTGTATCACAGAAGATTAACTGAAGCAATGGGGCTAAAGAGAAGAAAATGTGCATTGGGGAAGTTGCATGTCTCTGCATTTTCCTCATTTCCTCTTTATGTCTAATAACCCTGAAAAACATGTCTAAGTAACAGCCAGGTACCGCATAAACAGAAATAGGATGAAGTTTGCAACACCTGGCAACATTTCTGAACCTTGAGCTGAAATGACAACTGCGAAAGGACCAGAAGGGAAGTGCAATTTCTGCAGGAGAATCCCTGTCATGCCTGCTAATTAATGCCTCTGGCATGTGGACCCTTGTCCCTATCACACTGGGCAGAAGCTGAAGCTGTCAGCTAATTTAGGGCAAGTCACTGCAAGGGTTATAAGGCTGTAATATCCCCTGCAGTTTTGTTGTGTCATTTGCAACCCAGGACAGTATTGTCTGTGCAGGGAAAGGTTCAAGGAGGTAGGCCCCCCTCAAAAAAAAAGAAAAAAGGTGTTGGAAAACAACAGAAAAGCAAAATCACATATCAGTAAGAGGTAACAAGAAACACATGAAAATGAAAACTACCTCCATGTATGTCAATATTTGCCATGTCCAGCAGTATGACCTCCAGAACAAAGGCTACAGGTTCCCTGCTGCCTAGTGACAGAAACGAAAACAAACATTTCCTACAGTCCAAGCGTGGCTGCAGTGCTTGCAAGTAATCTCTTATTTATATATTCTGCTCAGAGGATAACCTTAGCTCCAGAAACGCCTGGCATTTCAGCAGAACAAGCCCCTCTTTGGGAGACACACAATAGGCTAGCGGCAGGCGCCGGGCTCCCTGCTGTGTGCTGCAGGAAGGGCTGTGATTTCCCTTCTTGGTTTCTCTTGCATTTGCAGGGGTATTACTCCTTATTCATGAAAACAAAAGAAGGAATACAGTGCATATGTTCCCACCTTTTGCTCCCCTACTTCAGCATATTTAGCAATTACGGTGAGATCCCATGCTGGGAGATGACTTTTCCCCTTCATTCTCCTATCAAAAATGCATTTGCAGGATCATTCCAAGCAAATTAGTTAAATCAATGACTCGGTTGTCATTAGATGAGAATGTAACACAAAATCTCATTACTTTTCACATTGCCCCACTCCCCCAGAAACCACAACTACCGTATGAAAATGCTTTCAATCAAATAACACCTGAGGGTGAAGTTTGGAGGTACTTTGAACTGAGACTCACCCTCCATCTTATGGTTCCTCTCTTCCCTGCTCACATGTCTCTGCTCCCTCATGACCACTCATGCCATGGGCAGCTCAGACACCTTGGAAAAGCTTAGGTTTTGGCTAGTTTCATCCACAACCTGCCTTAAAATTAGCCATGGAAGCTGTAAGGATGTGTGGCCAAGGGATAGGGGAGTGTGGGACTGCAGTGGCTCTGCCTTGCCCTGCCCTATGGTACTGGGGAGTGGCACCTTGTACCTCATCCCCTGCTCTGCCTGCATGGTTCTGATTAGACTGCATGGTCTCTGGCAGCTCTGATGATATTCAGGAGGAGTGCTGCTGTCACGCTGAGCATCATGCAACAATTTGGCAGGACTCCCACTTGTTCACCCCTCATGACATGATGCCTCCCACTTATTTTGCTGCTGTGCTACACACAGGGATAAAGTCTTCCAGGTTGTGTTTACTAAGTACTTTTCAAGTCTGGGAATTAGGGTTTTTAATAAATAATTGTGCCATATATAAAGTGTGTGGCAGGGTGAGAAATGAAAGAAAAACAATTCTGAGTTCTTCCTGAACTCCTGATTTCTGAGCAGCCCCTGCAGTGTGGGAGCAATGTGGAAGCAAGAGACCTTTGAAGAAAGCCTGTTTCTGCTGACGCTGTACACTTGCTCAGGGTTAGTGAAGGGGTCAAACTAACTTCTCCATTTGGGATCTAGTCAATCAGGCGACAGCCCTGTTGGTATTCCTGTCACCAGTGCCTCTATTCCTCCACCTCTCAGAGTGAGGGACATCTCGAAAAGCGGCAGATGTGGCCCAGAGAGTACTGTGCTCTTGGTTCGGGGGATGCTGCACGCTCCATAGTCTCCCCCTGCTCCCTGCACAGGGGTAGTGTGGGAAGGTGGATTCATTTGCAAATGTAAATACTGGCTGTCAGAGAGGGCAAGGGATTAGCTTTACATATGAAGAGAGAGGTGGCACTGCATGCTGTCAGGCTCATTAGGGAACCAAGGCCCGTGTAGCTGGGCCATTTGGTAATGATCTACCCACTCCATCCTTCCTTTGTTTCTTTAACAACCCTTCGGCTCAAGCCAGACTCCCTGGGCTTTGACGATCTTCCCTTCAGAAAACTACAATCCTGATTCATTTTAAAAGAGTTCAAGCAATCACATACACCAGCAAAAAGGACCTGTAAAATATGAGCTGTATTTATTTTTACAGTAATCCTAGATGGCTGTCAAGCTACATAAACGCACAGAGGAAAATGCAGATTGTAACGATGCTTTACGGTGCACAGACCACAGCCACCACTCATCACAAATCATCTGGAAGGGTGTTGCACTGACACACAAATAACACAGATGAAAGATCTATGCTACTGTTTATTGTCTAGCACATCTTTTAGCCAAAGCAAGAGCAAACAAGGTAAAATGTACGGATTCAAGCCTCTTCCTCACAACCCGCCCTAGGTCCAAGCTCTCAGGAAAAGTAATTCAGACAGTGTGTGAGATGGCCCTAAAGGCACAGTTTCATAGCTCAAGCAGCAGAATGCTGCTGCTGAAGGAGGTTCTCCCATTCTCTTCTCTAATCCCGGCCAGACCTTTTCATCACCAGCCTCGTATCAGCAGCATCACATGGCAAACTGGATCAGCTCACAGAGCCAGCCAAAAAATCAGACCTGGAGAAGAATAGAGGATTGCAGCAGGATCAATGGGTGGATTGCATTCACAGCACAGACACCTAATTGAATGTGAAATGTTCACTGTGAATGCAGCTGGAGGTGAGAGAGGTGGGAACTGTGATGAGTCTGCAGACAGCATCAGGTGACTATATCCTGAGACATAAAGCAAAAAGCTGAATTACCTTGACAGGAACTTGCCTTGTGCTACCCATCTTAGGCCCCACAGGTGTATCAGGCCAGAAATGATGTGATACAGAAACACATATACCTGGGAATTTCACCATCTAACTCCTGAATCAAGCCCATAATTTTAGTTAGAACCAAATATATTTTTTAAAAAAACTCATATTCATTAACACTAGAGCTGTGGGTCACTGGCATGTGAAATGATTCCCCTATCCTGCAATTTCTTTCTTACCTCACAGGTATTTATACTAATGTAAAACCAAAATTCTCTGTAAGAATTAGCTGAAAATTGGCAAAATTCAAACACCCTTGCATGGCACACATGTACACCCAACACCTGCACATCAAGAAATGGTGCTGGAGAGGAACCTTGGCTTAGAGCTCCTTAGAGGCTGTGGTGTGGTAGGCTAGGGGAGCTCCAGCTTTCTCCATCCAGGTCTGCTATTCCCACCTCAGCCGTCATTAGGCTTTAATGCCAGTGTCCTGTTACTGGGTTTAAATCAGGAGAGCCAGTTTCCAAGTGATTGGGTATTATTCCAATTGATTAGATATTATTCCAAATAACCTTGGAATACCACACACCTTAGCACCTTGTAAGCCTTTCTAGAGTGTGGGAACACACACTTCTCACTAATACAGTCACTAACATAGTTTCACTAACACTTACTAAGGAAGTCACCAACTTTCTATCTCTTATTCTCTGCTGTCTTTGATATTGGAAGGGTTCATATTGAACATGCAGGAAGTATTATGCTTTTAGAAGGTTTTTTTTCTATACAGAGAAGTTGATGCTGAACAGGCTTCTGTTGTCCCTTCCTTATTTTAGAGGAAAAGAGTGCATTTCGAGCTTCTCCACAAACCCTTGATTTTTAATAGAGTAGGCCTTTCATAATGTGAAGGTGTGCAGGAAAATTACTGTCTTTTTTCTTGTCCTCCAATAAATGCATGCAGAGGGTTTTCTATTAAAAGTTCCTTTTCACATTCACACAAAGGAATTAGCATTTACATGCTTCCACACCCAGGAAGCTGGCCGTTACATCAACTTGTCTTTCTGGTTGCGAGAGGTCATGATGACTGGATTTAACTAAGGATAACTTCTTGTCCCATAAGAGATAGAGATTGGTTATTTTTGTCAACAACTCCACATTTGCTTGCAAATACCACATTCAGGCACAAACAATAGTATACAGCAAAATATAAATTTCCTGTAACAAGTCATGTAAACAAATGTCATTCGCATTAGAACTCAGACAAGAATACATTAAAGTACATGCAAAACAGCCAAGTGAGTTGTAGACTGCTATATTTCTGGGTTTATTTTATTTATTATTCCTTCTGCTCTGGTTTTGAGCTAATGAACCTTTTTTATGTGCCTTCCTGCACTGAGAAAGAAAATAATTATATTTACTAGGCGAAACGAATACTATATTACATCCCAGACCACTTAAGACATTTTCCTATTTCTGGGGGTTCTATAAGTGGACTTCATATCACTTTGAAGTATGTTAATACATAAATGTATAAAAATTATTCTCTCGCCTACAGCAGACAACTTCACCAGAAAAAGACCCTGAGTGCAATAGCTGAAGACTACTTAGAGACTGGATAGTGCTACTGCTTTTGTAAGAGGAGACAAGCAATACAAAGATCAAAACTGTGTGAAAAGAAGGGTACAAAATAAAATGAAAGCATGGCAGTCCAAGGTTTAATCTAATTTTCATTTAGTTTCTACTAGAAGTGGTAAGACCTTAAAAATAAAATGGGAGTTTAACCAAGACTTGAATTTAGCTAATCTTTTAAAACATATTATTATCTTTTCTTAATTCAATGAATTTTCACTGTCATACCCTTCTGTTCTTATGGTCCTTGGTGTTCAGTATGCTCCATTACCATGTGGAAATGCAGAAGCAAGAAGTATGAGGAACTTAAATAAATTGGAAATCTCCCTAGAAACCCATGCAATCAAGACAAAAGTTGCTTGAGACTGTGCCAATCAGCTTTTACACTCGTATCTGAAATGGGCACTTCCATTTTTTTTTTTATTTTATCATCTGCTAGTGTTTCTCTCTTTTCCAATCTTCTTTTCCTGGAAAAGGAGCTGGGCTCTTCATATAGTGTATAAGTAGCTTTTCTTGGCCAATAAAATGCAGCCAAGGTCTGGCTTCATTTTCAGTTTCCTGCAAAAGTTTCTACTTTATTCAACTGAAAAGAGATGGAGATCTTTCCCAGCATCCTGTGTCTAAAATTCAAGAGGTCTGCTAGAAATTCAGAAGTGAAAAAACTCAGCTAAGTGACAAATTACTGTGGTTGATTCCTACCTCCTGGAAAATTAAACAGCATTTGGTTTGGTTTGGTTTGGTTGAGTTTGTCTTTCAAGTGGCATCCTTGTTGGGATCTATATTGTTTCAGTAAAATGACTTCTGTTTTGGGAAAGTACTCTGGTCCAGGACTCCATTGAGTACCTTCTGACTGTGCCAGCATGGTAGTTGCCACCACTGTGCCAGTGCAACACTGGAAGAAGTTGCTTCCCTCACTTTCCTTTCCTGTGTTTCTGCCAGTTTCTGCCAAAAGTTTAAAGGAAACCACTTATTATTCATTAGCCACTGCAATGGAAAAGGGGAGAAGTAGGTCAAACCATGGACACAGGAGCTGGTGTTCTCCAGAAACATCCACTCCCACATCCAGGACTGCACTGACCCCAACCTTTGCTGCTATTTCATCTCACCCTCCAAAAGTATGTAAAAGAAAGGCATAGTTTTCAAGCTTTGAACTTTAATTAAATAGGTGTGGACGACACAGTGCAAATATTTCCTCTCACCCAGGTCACTGGCTGTAGGAAAGTGAAAGACGAGACCAAGTGATATTTGTACTCTCTTCCCTTTAGGGGTTTTCTGCACTGTACCACTTATCACATCCACTCTCTGTTCTGCTACCTTTACCCATGGTTTAATATAATTTAAGACTGAGAAGGAAGGCATGGTCCTATGGAGGCTGGTAAACTCAATGGAAAAACAAACTGACCTGGTGAAACTAATACTTCCTAAATATCTTACTGTTGTAAGGCTGTATGGTCACAAAATCTTAATAAAACCAAAAATGTCTTTGGGGTGTCCTCTGAATCAGTGCTTGTTGATAGGCATCCAAACCCCAGAATGATCAGATTTAATCTTGACATGGCTTATTAAACTTACCTATCACTTGAACATCCCTGAGGAAAATAAACATGTAGGTAAGTGCTTCTGTGAAGGATCCTGGGCCAGCACACCGAATGTTGATCAAATACACATTATTTGTATGTGGCATTTCAGCACAATCTGAAGCAAATGGATGCACCTGAACCTGAACAGTACTGAGTAAAACTACCTGCAGGTCTCTGCATCCTAATGTGACTGGGCCACAGTCATTCAGGGCCTCAAGGTGAATACATATTTTAGCAGGAATTAAGTTTTCCTGTACCACATAATGATAAACTTTTTTCTTCTTATTATGCTTATCTGCTCTTACAGTTTTACAGTTTTGGAGGGTTTGGGGGGGCAAGAGGATGCTTTTCAATGTTGAAAAAGTAATGATATCTTTTTCTTTTTTTCTAAGATCTGATAAAGATCAATATCAAAAGAAACAACAGACACTGTATTTGATGGTACATGATGCTTATGTCACTCTGTGTCAAAAAGATGCAGGTGCCTTCATACAATCGCTGTTTGAAATGAACTGCAAAATAGCTCTACTTGATTTAAAAACAAAACAAGTTAGATAAAACTGGGAATCCAAGACTGTTCAACATTTCTAAAAATTCCCGGTTTTGATTAAAGAAACGTCTTTGTTTTTATTTGGCATTTCAAATGACAAAGTTTGAAAGCCAACTCCTATATTTCTTTATTCCCCAGTTTTCAAAAGAAAATAAACATATTCCATGTTAAATAGAAGTTAATCTCACATAAAGAATACTTGGCTGTGAAAGTGGGTTTTACCCTGCTTACTTAGGGATCCTAGGGGAAAAAATATAATTTAAATACATCAAAAACACTATGAAAGAGTATAAGCCTGCAAATACCTGCACCTGTACTTATATGTGGAAACAAAGACCCTGGCCCAACAACAATCAGTGGTATTTCTTCCTTCACTTCCAACAAGGTCACTGTTTCTCCCTGTGAACAGTCAGACTAAATGAGAAGTACTGTGCATAATCAGCTACTCTGCACATGCAACCATTTGCAAGGGACTGTGCCCATGTTTTTAATTCTCTCCTAAATTAAAGATTAATTATTTTCAAGTGTCAATTTTGTTATCTTGCTAATTTGTCTGTGTATGAATCACTGTGCCAGCTGGGCACATAATAATGAAAGCACCACTCGTTTTAAAAAGGGCTCAACCAAATAAAATACTGAACATCCTTTGCAGAGATTAAGTTCTCTGAACGAAGTAGAGGAAGCTCAGCAGCAGCCAGTGGGGCAGCCAGCATTGAATCCCCAGCCATTCCCAGCATAGAGCTGCAGTAGTAGAGCTGAAAGAGCAATCTCCTGGTGTGAAATTCTGAGCAAGTTTCTGGCTGAAATATGAAGAGAAAAAGGAAGAGGGTACCAGGAGTGTTTTCCTGTCTACATTAAGAGGAAATTGTTTTTTTCTTGTTTAATAAGCAGGTAATAAATAGCTTGCAGGATTAGGAGGGAAAATTACAAGCAGTTTGCTTGCATTGCATAAAGTCCAAATTACATTTCCCCCACTTCTTTATCATCCACTCACTACGTCAGAAAAAAATAACAGTTACTGATTCAAGTATGTGCAACATTAAAAGCCAGAACTGGAAACCAGTGCCATTCAGTCAAGCTCTGCTCTTTCCCAGATGGAAACTGGCAGAAACTTAATGCCTCCAGCTGCAGGTGAGATGCAAAATGTGGGTCAAAACAGGCTTTGAGGGCAGTATCATCATTCCTATTTGTGGCAAAGGCACTTAGCTTGGCAAAACGAATCTTATTTTAGATGTATCAAACCCAGTCTGGCTTTAAGATGGAGGAAAAACTAGGTTCATAGCATTCTCTTTATTTCAAGTCATTGTCAGGCCACACCTCTGTATTTTCCTTAAACCTTTCATATGAAACATCATGTCATGGGCTGCACTTCACAAACAGCTGCAGATTCCTTGTAAATATTTTATATGAATTCGATTAAACATCTGTTTTTTTGGTGCACTGCAGCCCATACTTGACCTCAACTTCTGCCAGAATAATGTGCACCTCAGGGCATTTTGGGTTCTGAAATTGCTTTTGAATAAATCACTGACTTCATAAATAGGGACCTCTCGCCATTGGGTAAAAATGTTAAATGGATCTTCTCCAGGAATAACAGGTTGTTGGAGTAAGACTTCCACTTACACATACTCATGTTCAGCTTCAACAAGCATGTGCAACACATATGATGGCAATATGCAAGAACAGGTGTCCATCTTCTTGAAGAAGCAAGGTCTGAATGGGAACTGCCTGGTGCAGGTATCTTCCAAAGAAAATCAAAACAAGTATCCAGAATGTGAGAGCTTCAGAAATCGCACTTCTTCTGCTCAGCAGGGGGTGAAGCTATTCACTGCCCTATCGGTTTAAGGTCCTCACGCCATTTGCGCACTTACTCCCTTCTCTTTCTTACCCCAGTCCGAGGGGGATGGGGAAGAGAATTGAAAGAATGCAACTCTCACAGGTTAAGAACAGTTTAGTAATTAAGGTATTAACACAAACCACTACTGCGACCACCAATAATAATTACAAGGGAAATACATGGAAAGAGAATACAACTGCTCACCACCAAATACCAAGCCCGATCATGCAGCGAACCCCCACATTCCAGGTCCCTGCCCTCCATTTTTACATCCTGGGCATGATGTGGAATACCTCTTTAGCTAGTTTGAGTGAAGCACCCTGTCTCTGCTTCCTGCTGGTTTCCTCCCTTCTTTTTCTCCTCCCTGGTAGAACATGAGACTCAGAAAGTCCTTGGTCAGACCAAAACATTATCAAGGAGTAACTGAAAACATCAGTGTTATCAGCACAGTTCCCAGTCCGAAAGACAAAAACACCAGCCACCAAGAAGCACAAAAATGACTGCCACTGCTGAGCTCATGACATGCCCTCATGAAAATTACCTTATACTCTCATTGTATTAGTTTTGATATCTTTCTGCCCAGGTGAAGGTAAAAAATTTTTCCGTCCCCCAAGTTCATTTAAAAGAGGAAAAATGTATTTCAAAGTGGTGACACAATGTGTGCATCAAAATGTAAACAGAAAGAATCTACGAGCTCTATTGCAGAAGGACGAAGGATTACAAGAGGAGAAATTGTTGTGAAAATGAAGCGAAATAAATGGAGTGCAGACCCAGTTTGTCACAATGCACAGATGAAAGTTCCATTCTATACAGCATTAATAATTCAGCATTTATCAGACTGATTTTTTTTTCCTAGAATGTAAATTGGAGGTCTGGATTCTTATTTCAGGATTCAACACCTCTGTAATTGTCAGAAAAATTACTCAATAAGATCAGCAGAGAAGACTATGCATCAAGGATCAGAGCTGGCTCAGAAATGCCTGACACAGCAGACACATTTAGAGATGGTTTCACAGCCAGCTCATTATATCAACAGACAAGTTGTAAAGAATTAGGTGTCAAGAACTGAAAATCTGTAAACTTCAGCAGATAATAATGTGCTTAACAACAATCCTAAACATACTTTTAAAATAGATGTTTCTCTGACCTGAAATCTGCTGAGCTCCTGTCACTCAGAGACGTCTGACCGCATTTCCAATTAAAGCAGCTGTTCTCAGCAGTGTAAGTGAAGCCCAGGTGTTCTGTGAAAATGGCGAAAGACACAGTTTTTCTTATGATAGTGAATGCTCACTAACTCTTGCTGATTGTAATGGAGAGCCAGCAGAAAATATCACTGAACATAGAAGAAAAAATAAGGTAAAGAAACAAAAAGAGGCATGATAGTCTCTGATAATAAAACTTGGCAATTCCGCTTTGGTGACTTAAACAGAGTAGGAATTAGTACAGCAACTCCTGGTTTACCCTGCTGTTTGGTCTTTATTTCCTTCAGGAGTTTGGGAGGAAACTATTAGTACACCTTCTCCCACTCTGCTCTAATTCTTATTTTGTACTGGTTTTATTTTAAACTCCTGTTTTTTATCACTTTAATCAGAAGTTCCTCCATAAGCATGCTGTTTTGTTTTTTTTTTTTTTTACTGTAGGGGCACTTTGCTTTTATTTTTTGAGTAAGAAAAAGTGGCTGTGCCTCTCATTCTTGGCCTGGTAGTAAATGGATACAACCATCCTGTTCAGCAAGTCCCGCTACAATCCTGAAACAATTACAGGACACATTCTTCAGCTATCACATGGCAGGTTTGAAACTTTTCAAGTGCTGTTGGTCTTCCCATAATTTTGAAAGGTATGAAGTCCCCAGTAGATGAATGTGTCCGTATCAAGTCCTCAACACTTGCTGTTGCTTCAAATCCCCAGAAGGGCAGAACCCCACACCACAAAGGGGGCTCTATGAAGAAAACAGCTATTGGTGTTTCAGGTGATGAAAGGAGAGATGTGCGTGCTTGCCCCTCATGTTATATGGCTATACACAGGTTTGCTAAGAAAGCTCGATCTGTATTAGAGCTGTTAGCAGATTTACAGCTTGCTTTGCAGTGCTGTAGGTTATTCAGAGAACAGCACAGTAGCTTCCTGTGCTGTTATTTTAAAGCAGGTTTTCTGTTACCATCGATCACAGAAGCTGTCTGTAAGCTGAGATCTTTCCAAGGCTTAAGTCTTGATGGCAGAGCTGAGAGGGACCCCTGCATCCAAGGAAAGGTATGTGCTGTGCTCTGGGGGTGGTAAAAATAAAGTCAACAGAAGCTGCTTGTCCTTGAGCAGCTCCAACAGTTTCAATTTCCTAGCAACAGAAAACTGCCCGTGACAGAAATGACAATTGCCCTTCAATTCAGTGAGGGAATGGTTCCTCTGTGTTCCAAATTAGATCTGTGTGCTTGTGCCCTACATTATTATAGGGCGCATTACTACGTTACGGATGCTCTTGCTAATCAATATGTGGCTGCCAGCAGAAGTGCTTTCACCTGGCCTCTTTGAAAACATATTGCATATGTATTTATTTCCTTTATATCCAATTTATAGGCTAGAAAAGCATCTCTGCATTCAAAAGTATATCTTGAAAGAAAAAAAAAAAGAACTCTAGTATAAAACTGCTGAATATTTTTCAGGTCTTGATAAAATCTCTTGGAAATAGACAGAAAGAGCTACAAAAGCAAGGTCCATGTAAATCTGTGCATCCAAGTGTTTGTCCGCTTGCTTTTTTGAGATGGAAGAGCCTTCATTCCCAAAGTACAAAATGTAATGTGGGACCAGATACTTTTTAAAAATGAATTTGTAAGTCAGTGAGTCCAGACTGAGCTCATCCTAATCATCTGCCCCTGACCTTTGCTTAACACAAGGCAAATAGATATTCCTGGTTCCTACACACCACATTTTATAAGAGATTATTATGAGAAAAGCTAATAGTCTTGTCAAGCTGTTCAGAACAGTGTCAGAAGGACTATTTAACAGCAGGTTCTCTCTTTCTTGCCCCCCTCCCCACCACTTATCTATTTTTTGCTTTTTCTGTTTGCTCAGCAATTTACAACCTTAGCCATGGTATATTGCATCTCCCATAGAAATGACAGTGCTTTCAGTGGTAAGCATTTGACTGTTACATGCAGCAAATATAGCAAAAGGTAGGGCTAACAGAATACCAGGGCAAAGACGGGGACAGCTTTGCTTTTCTTCACATGCCAGAAAAGTGCACAGAGAATTTCAACTATCTAAGCTAAAGTTTTCACAAACAAGACTTGAATTAGTTTTGGTGACAGTTTTATCAAGGTGAATATTTTCCTTTTTTTTTTTTTTAAAAAAAATCTTTATAGTCTGAATATGTGTATCTTTCTCAGTCCTTTCCCAACTCTTTTGCTGTCCTATATGTCTTGCAGTCTGTCTTAATAGTAATTCATTTTATCCTCTTCCAAACACAACCTCCATCTGGGCCTTGTCTTACACTACTTCTACGCTGTCATGAGAATTGTATCAAATAATTTCCATGTATCAATTTATAACGTGCCATTTCTCATACATGTGATAAAGCTGGTTTCAAAGAGAAAGAAAGAGTTTATAGGTTCACAGATGCCAAAAGGAGATGACATTAGGTAAACTAGAACTGAAATATTAAAAAACCTGGAAGCTCTAGCCACACTCAGCTATGATCTATGAGGATCCAAACTATTTTTTACCAGCAAGAAAATGTATGTCTTGTAAATGAGCTGCATGAAGTCACAAATTGTTGAATATCTTAATGAGGATTAGTATAAATTTCACTGGTTTATTAATTAAAAACTAACTAACTGCTGTGTTCAGGAAGATGCTTTGATCTAACTGCATGTCTGAGGTATAGAAGTACAATGATAAATGGCATTTAAGAGATCTGATAGGTATGTTTAACAGAGAGAAAAACTACAAGGTGATTATTGTAATAATTGGTGTTTCTTTTCCCATGTGATCTGAAATATCTTTGATTGTGGGAGGTGCACTGTAATGGATAAGGACCAAGTACTGCCATCAGTTCCTCACACTAACAGGTGTTGTTCCTGTCTGTCACAAACCTTTGTCAAGAAACGAAAGAAAAAAAGGAGCTGACAACTAAAAAAATCAGCTATCATGAAGTAAAGCTTTTAAACTGCACAAGTGTCAGTGATGAGTAATATGATTCTGTGCTAGAGTGTGATTTGATCGTGCTGTGGAAAATCAAAATATATCCTGCTGAGCATAAACTTCAGGCACTGCCTCAGTGGTTCTTCCCCACTTTCATCAGCTCAGCCCCTCTGTGATCACCCTGCTGCCTCCAAGCCAGAACTGCCTGAAGCTCCCCAAAATACTGAACTTAACTGTAGGAAAAAACATATATATCCCAAATTCACAAGTCATTGAGTTACTGTTTTGAGAGGAGTGCATCCTATATCTCCTTTATGGAAGGGAAAGAACAAAGAAGATTGCAGATGTTTTGGCTTCAAGAAATAAATCTGATGCTTTATAGATTTTTCATGCAGTCTCTCGTTCTTTTTTTTTGCAAAATCACTCTATGTTTCTGCTTTTTGCAGGGCTGTACATCCATTTTCCCCTTAAGATAGCCAGCTTTTTCTCTAGTGCAACTAAGGGATCATAACTCTTGCTATGTGACAAAGAAGCAGGCAAATATCTGAAGTCCTCTGATTAATATATACACGTATCTGAGTTTCAGGCCAGAAAGAGTGCTATTCCAAATTACAAGCCTCCAGCTTAAAGAATATCTAACAAAAATGCTGACAGAAACTAAAGCTGCTCTAACAGCAAGAGAGTGCGAACAACTGAAATTTTGTATGTCCTTGAACTATTAATTATTCTGCCTTGGAAGGATTAAAAAGAACTTCTGACTGACCCAAGTTCTGCTTTGAAAGCAGAGAGAGAAATTCAGTATTCCCTGAGTCCCCTGACTAGTTTAAGTACGTATTTGTTAAATTTAAAACCTGCCAAAACCCAGCTATCATTTTCTAGCTGCTTTGTACCCAGCAGCTTCTTATAAAAAGTGACTTACGGAGCATTTCAGAGCTTTTATACCAGCAACAATAACCATCATAGAACTTGTGAAATATGACATTAGAATGAAATATCCACAGTATATATTCTGACAAGATTTTTATAACATCAGAAGACCTATGAAGGATTTTAATACAATTAACAATGCCATTAAAAAATCCCTGCAATAGTATTACATTTGGTAGACATTCTATGAATGAAAATAATGTAAGTTATTGTTAGCTTTCTTTATTGAAGTCAAGTATTGTTTAAAAAATTTGCGCGGAATTTCCCAGTAACACTTGAACTGGATATAAAAAGTTCAGTGTCAGAGAAATATTCACCTTTTTATAATCTTTACAACAACTAAAATAATTAAGTTACTAACTCATTCTGACTATGACAATTCAAGATGTTAATCTCCCCCTATTTTTCATTTGGCTTCGAACAGACATTAATCAATTTCCAGTCAGGAAGAAATTATAATAAGAGCCTGTCTTGGCTCATACCAGCTTATGGGGCTGTATATGCTATTTCTAAGGGAAGAAGCCCTGCACTAACACGGTGCAACTATCATGGCTACTGCCACAGCCCTTTTTGTAATGATTTTGGAAGGATTTGGGCTGGCTGAAAGGTGGCTGCAGTTGTGCTCCCTACATCTCCCACTCACTGTGAATTAAATTATAGTAGAAGGAACTGGACTTTTTCTTGCAGAAGAAACACAGAAAACATTTTGTAGCCCTGCTGATAGAGAACTGCTATCAATCACAGGTCAGTATTTGTATGTCTTGAAAGGGTTAGTTTGTGCACTTAATCAGGACTAAGATGGGCAGGAAGGACAATTTATACAACTCTTCTTTGGTATGCAGAATTAAAACTGAGCAAGCAGGAAGAAACTGATTCCCAATATAGACAAACAGTCTGGAACACTGTTTAAATAAATTGGAGTTTATTGATACCAACCAATTCATCAGCACAAATAAAAATAGGTCCAAACTTCAGCCTTGTTCAATTTCAATTTTTTCCAAAAAAAAAAAAAAAGAGAAAAGTAATCTTTGGCCAGAAAATTAGAATTTTTTTCTTTTTTTTATCTAGTGCTTCAGCGCTTGCTCAGGGCCAGCAGCAAATGAATAGTGATGCTCAGGAGCATGTGCTCCTATTCTTGAGTGTGACAGCCCTTCTCTGGGCAGGACCAAGGCATGCCAATGAATGTCTGCTTCCCACTGGGCACTACACATCCTCTGTCCATCCATCAGCCTGGCCCCAGCTCCCCACCTGAGGAAATTCAGGCAAAGGTCCCCACAACTGAAATGGATGAGTGCTGGAGCCAGAAGCCATTGATAACCAGAAGCTGAGGCTTTGTGAAGCTTAGTCTGGAAACAAGCTTTTTCTTAACCCATAGGGAATTTAAAAGAGAGCTGGACTATTAGCAGCAGGAAGCTGTGAAATTATTCATAATCTAGTATGGGGTTCTGCTGTTGCAATGGGAGCTAGCTATAGGGACACGTGTAGGTGCATGCATTTGGCGTGACACAGCATGAAATTGAGTTTCAGCAATTGCCACCAGTAAGTAGATGGAAGGCTGGGGGAGTCTGACTTCCTTAACACAGTCCAGAGCCTAACTGCAATGATGGTTACTGAATGATCTTAGGAAACAGATGATCCGTACTGGACATCTGTTCCCAGCACAGCAGCCGGTGCTGAGTTCTTACCATCACCAAGGGTAATATCCAACATGAACCGAAGATGTTTCCCTTTGGCAAAGTTTCTCTGCAGTCCAGCTTTGAGGTCCATGAATAACTAGATTAGGAGAAAACAGCGAAACAACAAAACCCTCCAAGCCCTCTATTCACCAGCACTAGCACAGCTGCTCAGGCCCAAAAATTGTTGGGCAACACTGTTCATAGGGGTCCGAGATTTTGCTAGACCATTATTGAAAACAGAAGAGGTGTACTGCTGCACTAGGACCAACACCACCTTGGCATAGTCACAGCTGGAGAAGGAAGGCAGTGTTTTTTGCCTGTCATATTGCACTTTTGAGGAATGAGAACATTTCAGCTTTCAGGAAAGTAAGGCATGCATCCTTCCAAGGAAGTAACTTTTTTGTGCTGTAGTCCTCTTGAACCCTATTTTTCTCAAATGCTCCTATGTGCACCCTCTTCCCACTGTGCTCCTCCAAGGCAATGTGGAAGAAAGTTCTGAAAAGAAACTTTTGAAAGAAAACATCATTTTATTCCCCACTGCTTTGAAATTCTAGGAAGTGTTTTCTGTTTCAAAAATTCCTTGTTGGAATTGTAAATTCAAATTACTGCCATACATTATGACTTTCTTTGGCAGCAGAGCAGAACCACAGAGCCCAGTAACATATTTCATTCCAGGGAACATATCAAACACATGTACAGTAAGCTAGCTAGCTGTGAGAAAAATTGAAACCCTTTTGTGCCACTAGTCACAATGAGCTGTGATATGCAAATGAATATTATCAGAAGCTGAGCTGCATGAAGAAAGGTGGTAGAATGGCATTGTAGAGGAGGGAGTTTACTTTCTATAGATGCTGTAAGTAGCCCTAATTGTGCAAGGTGAAGCAGGCTACATCACATACCACGAATGAGACAAATTGATGGTAAAAGCCCTGGTCAGTGTGTCCTGCTTGGGAAAGCATGTAAAGCAATCAAGGAAAGGCTCCGGCTCTGAGAAGGATTGCTCTATAGGAGAAATCATATTAGAATGAATTGTTGGGGGCCCAAATAAGGAGGAATAAGGCCCTGTATAGGAAGCTATGTATGAAGACTTTTTAAGGGGACATGCAGGGAGATTTGAGGACAGAATGGTCCAAGTAGCATGAAGGGAAAGAGGAAAGACCAACAACTTATGAGCTGCTAGCACTAATAAAACCTGGAAGAATTTGAATAGAAAAAAACCTTCTGGCTTGAATCCATGGATCTCATGTCTTTAGTTATGAGAGGTCATTGCTAACTGAAACTCACCATAAAACACCTCCTGCCATGGCCAAAAGGGTCTAACAAGCCTCATTCGCTCTTCCCAGCCTGGAGCACAGAGATAATTTCCCTACAGATACAATGGAGATCATTTATCCTGATGTCATTCCCTGCAGTTTATCCCTTTCTTTCAGGTTCAGTGTGTGGGTTTCTCTCTGCAGATGTACATCTTTCCTGAGCAGATGTTCTGCGTACTTGTCTCTAACGTAGATAAGCTACCAGCATTTATTTGGATGCAATGGTAGTGTTCTTCTTCTGTTCTAGGTGCTCAGGAAATCAGCCTGCAAATCTCCTGAATGCACCTAACTGGAGTAATTTATCCCACTGGAGCCAGATAAAGGAGTTTTCATACAACCACTAGGTAAAATCATAGGCCACATAAATCATAAGAGAGCCTCAACTGCAGGAGGAAAAAACACAGAGCTGCAGAATGAAATGTCCTCTGCTTGTGGGTTTTTTTTTTGAACCTTGAAACCAGCTTTATAAATATCACTTCATTATTCTTTACTAAAAGTAAGAATTCAAAGGGAAATCAAGGGGTGGAAAGTGGCCAGCAGGTTCATCTAGGTTCACAATTATATTTTGCATAACAAATAAATGAGAATCTTGAAATCTGCATGAGGACAAGTTCATGATTATTAAAAGTGGGGAGGTTCATCTATTAAATAATGTACTGTGAATGAAACATTCATCACCAGTACTAGAAAAGCAATAAAAGTTTTTCTTTGCAATCGTTTTTTTAATTAGTTTTTAACGTAAAAGTAATTATGTAATGTACATAAATGTACATGGAGACTTCCAGCATCAGTGAGGGATTATTTTTACCCCTTGAATTTTACTTCAATCTATTATGAAAATTGGAAATTCTGTGCAACAGAAACATCTAAATACACAAAGTGGGGATGCTCAACATTTCAGTGGCTTGGATCATGGACTTCTATCGCATAGATAAAATCAGGGAAACATTAACAAGGATAAGGCATTGAATCTGTGTGGATTGTGTCTAAAATATAAAGTAATATATCTTTTTTATTATAACAATTTTTGGAGAATGGACAAAAAACTTATGCTCAGAATCATCAGTTTATTGCTATAGGTTGTGGAAAGCCAAGCATGTTTACAGGCTATTGCTGCATTTCACTTGCTTTATCTTACAGCTCAAAGGTGAAGCTTCTGAGCAGCACTGTTCCCTATGGAATAGTGACTCATTTGCCAGAGGAAAAGAGGTCAGAAGAAAAAGCTGTTCTGTGAGACCCTGTGGGACACTGCCACCAAAAGAAAGACCATCTTAAGCCTCACCTCCAGCAAATCAAGTGCATCAACAAATAACATCACGTGTATTTAAAAACAGTTGTGACAAAGCAAATGCTGCCCCGTGTGCACAGTTCTTGCCTTGGAAGGCATAAAGGGCAACAAAAAACTCATGTAATTGTTGTTGATGATGTAGTTTTAAGAGCCATTGGAAAAGATATATCTGATAGTAATCTCAATGTACTGATTTAAATATGATACTATCCTCATTCTTAATGAGGAAAAGCATGGGTCCAGTGAAGAAATTATTATTGCATATAAAGTTATGCAATATTTCCTTACTTTTTCTGAAGCAAAGAGGAAAATGAACTGTTGATAGCTTTTTGAAGCCCTAAATATCTGGAAACTGTACACCCTTAGGAAAGGGGAGCTGTTCTCCAGCTGATGTGATAGAGCTGCTGTTCAGCTTGGTTGGTATCTTGATGACCGTGCTACAGCCAGAACAAAAGCTTTGTGATATATGTAAAAAGTAGTAGTCCAGTGATAAAGGCCATAATGTGTGAATGGTTGTATAGATTAAGGGTTTAATCCAGTCCAGTAGCCTGTACAACAGTAGCAATAAGCACTTGATTATGGAGGAAGCAAAAGCACGAGAGTGTGTGATACACCTCCAGCCTTCTATTATTTTTGCCCATAAAAATAATACAGTCTCTGTGGGGAGAGAATGTTGATTAGGGACTGTAGTGATAGGATAAGGGGTAATAGGTTCAGACTTAAAGAGACAAAGTTTAGATTGGTTGTAAGGATGAAGTTCTTTCCTGTAAGGGTGGTGAGGCACTGGAATGGGTTGCCCAGGGAAGTTGTGAATGCTTCATCTAAGTTGGAGAGACATCAATTTGATAGGTGGACCACTCGGTGGATAAAGAACTGCGTGGATGGCTGCACGCAAAGAGTTGTGCTCAATGGTTCAATATCCATCTGGAGACCAGTAACGAGTGGTATCCCTCAGGGATCGGTGTTGGTACCAGTCTTGTTCAACATCTTTGTCAGTGACATGGACAGTGGGATTGACTGCACCCTCAGCA
>JASSUY010027058.1:0-37772 GCA_032466535.1 Forpus xanthops | reverse complement strand
GAAACCTACTTGTATGATTTTCCTTTGCAATCCCATCCTCTGATTCTTATTTATTAAATTCTGAAGGATTCCTATGATGAGAATTGTTTAACTTCTGTATCTGTGATATCGTAATGAACCATACTTTGTTGTTGTGATCAGGAAATGTTTGATGTAATTTTGGATGAAAATCAGCTTGAAGATGCTTGCGAACACTTGGCAGAATATCTTGAGGCGTATTGGCGTGCTACTCACACCACCAGTAGCACACCCATGACTCCTCTCCTTGGGCGAAATTTAGGATCCACTGCACTTTCACCATATCCTGCCGCAATTTCTGGATTACAGGTATGTAAATACATTTCAGCCCCAAACCCCAGTGCAGATTAGGTGGATTTTTTTAATTAATGGGGAAATAGCATAATATGTTTTATATATCATAACTTATATTTGCTTCATCAGTTGTTATTATCAAGGGCACATAGGGATCGGATAAGAGGGAAGGGCTTTAATCTGACAAAGGGGAGATTTAGATCAGATATTAGGAAGAAGTTCTTCCCTGTGAGGGTCGTGAGGCCCTGGCACAGGTTGCCCAGAGAATCTGTGGCTGCTCCACCCCTGGCAGTGTTCAAGGCCAGGTTGAATAGGGTTTTTTAGCAATCTGGTCTAGTGCAAGGTGTCTCTTTCCATGGCAGGGGGGTTGGAATGGGATGAGCTTTAAGGTCCCTTCCAGCCCAAACCATTCTGTGATTTTATGATTATTTACTGTTTGGCCACCAGCAGTAAGAAGTCAAGCTAAGGCCTGTAACTGGTGAAGCAGCAGTCAAATTAACCAAGTGCTGAAGCCCTGCAACTGCTCTTTAATGGGGAATAAAATGTTCATAAATTTTCTAGCAAGGAGTGAGTTCTTGAGGAAGAGTTAAATGACACTCGTATCAAGTGGTGTTGTAGCCATATTAGAAATCGACCTGGCTTTAATCTGGAAAAAATGTCTTTGCAAATGTGACCCTGTCTGCTTGAGAATAAGCATGTGTAGTATGTCTGTGTAGTTGAGCTGTAGTTAAGAATGCAGAACAGTGTCTGTGGTGATCCTGTTTATGTCTATTCTCATAACTTCACAAAACATTCACCATTCACTTTGGGGTGAAAAAGTTCCATACTTGTCTCTTTATCAGCAAAATGTCTTCACCTTTTTTGAGTTGAGTATGAATAAAATAACATTTTTTTTACCTGTTGAAAAAAATTCTGACCATTTTTTTCCACAGGGATAGCTCAAAAACGGCTGAACTTTGAAACTTCAAACGTGGCATGTAAATAGTCCTTAATGAGAAGTACGTGCTTTCCTAAGTTTGAAAACAGAAAATGTTTTTGATTAATAGTTATGAATGCTTGAGAACATTAGGATTGCAGTGAACTTTTAATTCTGAATATTTCAGGAATTCTGTATGTGTGTGACTTTCTAGAGTGTGCACTTTCTAACATGACAACAGTATTGCTGAGCGAATTACATGTAATGAATAATTCACCTGAGAAATTTAACCTTTGTTCTGCTTGTAGTGTGTCTGGAAGCAGGTAACAGTTTTGAAGGAAATGATGCTTTGGTCAGTGTTTGCAATTAACATAAAGCTGTTTTTCCTGTGAGTGAATTGCACTTCACTGGAGGTGCATGCTACTTGATACTCACATTTCTAATGCTGTCCTTGATTTTATTAGGATCAGTAAGTCACTGTCCTCACTGGCTGAATGCACAAGTACTGTTCTGTTACTAATGATGTGCACATGTAAACTGTTGTTTCCATTTTCACTTGCCTTGAAATTTCAGTTTTTCCATCCTTTCATGACAATAAAATGCCATCTGCAGAGCTTCCACTTCTTCAGTTTCATTTTGAAAACTGGGTGTATCCACAGAATTTCTTTCAGGCATTTATTTCTCTCTGATCAATGGACACCAGCAGTAACTGTGAAATGTTGCTCCATTTACTTAGGGAAAACTCACACTGAAGATGAAAATCACCCCTGTGCAGTGGGCTGGCTGAAGGTATGCATCACATAATCCCCACTTCACCCTAATTGTGAAGGCTTAGGTGGGACTTGAATGGTGCTAGTGCCCTGCAGAGGGGTAAATTTCTCCCTGAGTGAATGATGCCCAACTAGGGACTGCAGGATCTGGCTTTCAGTGCCACTCAGGTGCTCAGGCCATTTAAAGAGTGCTGATGTTTTGAACTGTTACCTCACAGTGAAGACTTCCAGCATCTGGAGAGCTTATCTGCAAAGAGGCTTTATACTAATTCAAGCCTTCGGAAGGATTTGCATCAGTTTTAAATGTAATGATGTGGTATGGTAATTACAAAGCACTCATGTGAATCCTAGGAATTAAATCAGCTTGGGTGCTTATGATATATTAAGAATTTATACTTCTATGACCTTGTGACTCCTTCTTGCCCAGTACCTGAGGGAACTGAATACCAAAAGTCCAGAGCCTCACATAACAGTCACACCTGAGAGTGGTACAGATTTGCTGGGACAGTCTGTACATACATCACCTAATCAGGACTCTGGAGTTATCCCTATTTTACTCATTATGGCTTGGAATGTAGTTTACTAAGAATTGAAACTTCTGATTTAACTTAATTTTCTGGGCATAGGTCATCAGGGTGAAGTTAATTGGAGTCTGATTTAAAGAGAAGGTGTGACAGTGTGCTCCAGCTATGTCCCATCACACTGTGCCTGGTACACACCTACCAAGGCAGCTGGTCACTTGGTCCTTGGTTATGACCTTACTTAAAAGAGGAAGATGTCCATGCTGAGCTCTGTGTATGGCAGTGCTCAACAGGAACAGTAAATTCTGTCATTGCTAACTTTTATGGACCAGTCATTTGCCCTTGTATCTAATCCCTGGTTAGCTCTAAAGCTACATAGTTTCAGCAAATGGAGTTAAATCCTATAGTTAAGTTTGGGGGAGGAGTGGTTCTTAGGCTCCAGAGGATGTGCATTTCAGGCACCATTACTGCAGAAAATGTAATGTAGCTTATCGTTCCAGTTGTGCTGCAGGACCAAAAGTTATTGGGGGCATAAGACCAGCATGTAACCACACCAGTTTTGTGCCACACTTACACCTCTTGAGAGGTAAATAGTGGATCAGATTAACTACACAATAGAGGCAGGAAAACAGGAAGGTTTGTAGAAAGGAACGGGTTGCAGCTACAGAGGTAAATTACTACAGGGAAGATGGAGGGTGTAAGCACAAGTGATTATATATCAAAATTGCATGCAAAATAAATACAAGAAGCATAATTTGTGAAGAAAGTATGTGGACTTTGACACATAATCACTACTGAAACCTGATGCTGTAAGAAGAACTTGGGGATAACATGGTAGAAGTTGCTAGTCAGTAGCTGTGTGGGAATTTGCAGAAGGGCCCCTCTTCTGTGCCCACTCATTACATGGAACCTCAGTGAGTATTACCTTGGTTGCATCAGAAGGAAATGTGACTGCCGTGCTGTAAATGAATGCCCGTCTGCACAGTTACCTCCCTGTACCTTGCGACGGGTACAACCATTGTGGTAGTGCTCTCTTGGCAGTTTCAGGCGAATTACATCAAGTGTCTTAAGCTAGAGAAAAGAAAGTACTGACTGAGTTTGTACTAAGAGTATGGACGGCTGTTCTCTGCAGAGTTTTAAGTAAATAAAATGCTTTTTTTAGGCAACTTCATTATGCTGGTTTATTGGCAAAAAATACAGACTGGTTTTGGTCAACAAGTGTAGCACATTATCATCAGAGGACTATGAGGATAGCAAAGGCTAAACCTTTCAATTAATAAATTATCTTAGAAAAGGATTTTCTGTCAACATATTTAAAATATTTATTATGTTCTAGTTGAAAGAATCTGTTAATTTTAGCCACCCCCTAGCTGCCTGTTCAGCAGCCCATTGTTTGCTTGGTCATATGAAGGTTTTTAGTTCAGACTGAGAGCTGCACCTTTTAAAAAAAACTCAACAAAAACAACAAACGTCTTCAGATGTTTTTAAAACCACTTAGATCAGAGCTCAAAATTTCCTAAGCAGAATAGCAGCATAAGTGATATGTTCATGATCAGAGAAAAGTGATAAATGCTGAATACATCAGCTCACTTTTCATGCTAAATGGCCTGTAATATTTACCAAGGTGAATCCTATGAAGTATGCATTGTAACACCACCTTTGGTCTGCTTTCAGTTCTAGGAACCAGACTATTTTTGTAACCCATTCCTGTAGCATACAGGCTTTAATATAAAATGAGTAACACAAAAGTGGATGGATTCTGAAAGACCTCAGAATAAGTCTCAAAACAAGCTAATAAATGTACAATACTCTTTGTCTGTATTAATGCTTGGATTCTTTGGCACTCGTAGAGCCAGCGTATGAGACACAGCAGCCATTCCACAGAGAACTCTCCAATTGAGCGACGAAGTCTAATGACCTCAGATGAAAATTATCACAATGAAAGGGCTCGGAAGAGCAGGAACCGCTTGTCTTCCAGTTCCCAACACAGCCGAGATCACTATCCTCTAGTGGAAGAAGAATACTCTGACTCATACCAGGACACATACAAACCCCACAGGAACCGAGGATCCCCTGGAGGATACAGCCATGATTCACGACATAGGCTTTGAGTTCAAGAACCTGGGGAAAAATAGTATTCATCAGTTAATAATTGCCATAACGTAGCTAGGAAAAGAAATTAAAAGTCAATCATGTTAATTTGGCAGATGTAACACGGTCATACTGAAGTTGCACTCTGCTGTCACTTGATGTTAAGTAGGGGGCAAAAAAAAAAAAAGGTTACCAGGCCCTTATATTTATGCCCGATTATATAGGTTGATTTTTGGGTTATCTATTTTATTTTTAGTACAGCATTTGCATTTATAGCCATATTTTCTTGTCATTAAATATTAGACACATTTGTTTGTAATTTAGGGTACTTATCAAGGCACTTATAAAATAATTTCCTGTGCTGGAAATTCCAAATGACCAGTTCCAGTTGGAACCAATTTATAAACCAATTCCTGTTGGAATTCGGGTGAATTGACTGGAAAGTCGACTTGAGCATGTTGCAATCAGGTTAAAAAAAAGACAAATGAAAAATACGAAAATTACAAACCGCTAGAAGCTGGACAGTCAGCTCTTTGTTTGCTGGAAGCTCAATTTCCATTTAAAGTTAGAATAAGAGGATTTATTCTAGCTACTTATTTCCAGAATGGCTTTTTCAGACAGACCAAATGTAAGCTATTGAGAGTGCCAAATATCACAAATTATTGCAGCAGTTATAAAATACTTTCCAGTTTGAAATTCTTTTTAGACCTGGCATGAATGTTGCAGCAAAACAATTTCTTTAGTTTGGCCAGTACTGACATTTTTGTTGCAGTCAGCAATGATGAACTATGTCAGGAGAAGGGGAAATACAAACAGGAAAATGAACAAACTTCCGAATAGTTTGTATGGTTAGAGGATGGTTAGAGGTTGAGATTAGCTTTTTTTTTCCATTTCCCTGTTGTTTTCCCTAGCTAGCAGTCCCAAAATGGAATTTTAGTGTGTAGATACATAATATCTTTTTTTCCCATTTTTTAGCCTTTTTAAACAGAAAATGATACACTCTTCTTACCCAGTGTGTAGAGCACTACATTCCAGTACATCTGAGTAACCACCTATGTGTTACATCTTTCAAAATCCATCTCTGAAATGTCTGAAAATTCCAGCATCGCACAAGAACTCTCCAGAAGGTCAGTTTAAATATCAGTAATGAAATCCGAGGAAGGGAGGGGGGTTTAATATTCATAAATTATGAGCATTTAAAATAACACATTGGTCAGAATTATATTGCAGTAAAAACGAAGTATCAGAAAAAACTCAGCTCATGGCAAAGTGGTAGAACTGACAATTTTGATTCAAAGAACTATGAAAAATCTTTGGAGATGTTGTTGCCTTACTTCCTAACAATCACTTCTTTTCACCTACTGAGTCTTCAGTTTCTTTAAATAGATAAGTTGATGTGATTGGACCTTATGTCTTACACAATCAGTGAAGCCTTAGATCCAGTGTGACTGAAAAATTCACCGTAATAGACCGTTTTATACAACCCTCTAATATCTTTAAGCAGAAACGCCTGGAATTCCCCACTGCATTTCTAAAATGGACAGAACTGTGCTGATAATGCATTTTTTAATGCAGATTCCTGTCAAAACTTTGTTTTGTTTTTTTTTTTCCCCACAGAAATGAGGATCATTGACTTTTATTTTCTAATATATTTTATATTTTATTTTCTTCCCAAAGCCTGCTAAAAGTAGGCTTTTAACCACATAGCACAAAATTCATTTCCTGAATATTACTGTATTACTGTTTCTTCTGTTTTCTGGACCAGTTAGCAAAGATCACTGGTATTTTCACCACCGTTGAGTCTGGTTATCTTCTTGATGTTAACAACAAGAAAAGTAATTCATTCCATATCTAGTAGAACCAAAAATTATGTACACCTCTAGCAGTGTTAAAAGATAGCGGATGCATGATGAGTTTTTTAAACAACTTCACTGCCTAAAAGGCAGCTTTCAGCACCACTGGATAATTCAAACGAGCCAGTTACCAAATCAAAAAAGGAAAATATCTGCATCCATTGGAGTAGCAGAGTTAAGAATTGATGTGACAGGCCTGTTCCTGTATAATTTTCTCAGCCTAAATGCTTGCAGGTTCCAAAAGGGCATTTAGGCTGAGGGAGCATGGCAGGATCTGGCCTGGGAAGGGTGGCTTCAGCTGCCTTCTCTAATATTTTCTGCTATAGCACAGTGGAGCATTTTCTAGTAATTTCTACAAATCTCTGTTACATGTATAGCACACATACCTGCATGAGAAGGCATTAGGCAAAACATTTTTTCTATAAGCTTTAATAAGTTTCTTGTTCGTGTGCATTAAAGTATTAATTGCAAAGGATGCACTGAGATGTATAAACCTAGATTAGCTGTTTATCTTTATTCTGTAGTAGCATTAGGGATCAGATCATTTAACTGCTTGAAGATATTTGCATTTTAATGGCAGGTAGCTGCAAAGCACCTACGTATATTTTCTAGTAAACAAGGTTACTGCTTTATCATTTCCTAGACAGAAATGTCATTTACTTCTACAGCCTTTTGGAGCCTTGTTTTTAAGTCTTCCATGTCATGTTAGTGAAGGGAAAGGTCTACAAAACACATATGCACAAATTCCGTCACCTGCAGCATCTGAAGTGCCAAAACTACTTCATTTGTTCTAATTAGAACAAGCTTGTGAGGGAAGTCATATATTGTCTTGAAAGAACACACCATATTCCTTTACTGTGTGGGTTTCAGTTTACTACTGTGTGTAATTAGTTTACCCTCTTGTCCCACTGCCCATTCCATTTTAATATAAGAAATCAGTTAGCAGTGATCCAGCAGGTTTCCTTGCTTGCTGTTTTTTTATTCTTTGAAGACAGATATATCTTTAAGTACAAATATACTGAACTTGCTAATAGATCATTAATTTATTCTAGATACAAGCTATGGGAACTCTATTTTAAAAAGTAAATTATTTTTAGGAAATGCGGTAATCGGTAAAAGCTGCAATGTTGATCAGGATATGTTAACTCATAGTATTTGTATTAGAACTTCAGCAGTGCTAGCCAGCTGTATTGTGATTTTTTCTGCAATGGCGCTATATACAATTGTGAAGTTCATGTATTCTTGAATGAACACGAGTAAGACTAATTTTCCAGTCCTCATACCATTTCTTCGTGTTATTATAATATTGGTAAAGATCTGAGTTCTGTTCATAAGCTCTGGCTTATACAGAGGATTTTGGACATATTGATAAAGCATTTTTAAGTTGTTGTTATCTGAGTTTTCATGAGGATGCTTTTGCATTAATGACAGTTTACCCAATAAAGGTGGTAACAACAATCTTGATACCTTAAAGACAGTATATGTCAGGGCATTCATATGTTTGTGAATGAATTAACAAAAGTTTTTAAACTCTTGAAATCACTATAAAGACGATTAATTGTTAAACTTTTTATTTAAAATACTTTGGCACATGGTATTTAACAGACATACAGGTTCTTTCACTAGTTCCACAGATGAGCATTTATCCCATGGAATGGGCAACTTGCAATTATGTTTTCTGAGTAGATTATGAAATTAGGCTTAAAGGAATGTAACTGTTCTGTATTCAATTTTAGTTTATAAACAGTGGGCCAAATCAGACTATTATTTTGTACACAGGTTGGTCTGACAACAGTCAGTCCCTCTGCTCAAGACTTCATGACATAGTATGGCCCCCACTGAGATTTTATCCTGACAAACCATCTTGCTGTGAAAACAGGTGGCACCCCTGATTTTGGACTTGATAAGCATGATTGGTTCCTGAAGCAATTGCTGTTCCCTCAGCCTGCTTCTGATCCCACAGGGTTTTGTCTTAACTCCAGTGGGCCCAGATAAATTCCATGTGCCTGGGAGGGGACGTGGCTCCATGACTCACAGCCTTGCCAGTGGTGTCACTCACATTTAGTGCTGGCTTTGCTGCAAATAAAGGGTTCACTGTGTTTTCTCCAGGTTTGAAAGCTGCTTCTGAAGTTGATATTTGGGGGGTTAATCTTTTGTGCTCCTTGCTTTTAAAATGTTTAATACCTACTTCAGAGAGTGAAAATTGCAAAAAAGGAGCAAGTGAGCTGAGCTGTAGGAATAATAAGGTAACAGTAGTTCCTCTGGATGTGCGTAGGCCTGTAACTCCAAGTTCAGTTTGACTGAAAATCTGAATTCAGTTTGGACTCAGTGCCACAGGCTTTTCTGAAACATCCCAGAATCTCATCTCTCTATTGGCACTACCATTCTCAAAATAATACTGCTAGTACTAATACTTTATAGCATACTGAATTGAGTAAGTTAGGGCTATCATTCATCCCTTTTTCTTTAAGAATGTATTAAATGTATCCTCTGCTGTATTTTGTTTTACAGGTTCAGTGCTTCTGAAGCTTAACCTTGACATTTTTTTTTTTTAAAGCACAAGTAATTGGAGACCACAGATTAAAAAATCAGATGCATGCTTTGTAAAATACCGCTTATGCAAATCTGATTTTGATCCTAAAAATGTGTATTTTAAAACTGGGTTATATTACTGCAGTTGGTATTAATACAAGTTTGGATTCATGGGATTCTGCCACCGTGTATTTTGTTGCAGTTGCCTCTCTTTTCTTCAGATAGCTCTACAAAGAGTAACAGGACTGCAAGATACTGTAATATAGCCAATTTTAATTCCAGGGAAATTAAGTTCCCTCTATCTTTAAAACAATGACAAAAGTAAATGTACTATTTGAAGAGTCAGCATTTGAATAACCTCTGTTAGGCTGTTATTCAGTCCAATTTATTTTACATAGAAAAATAAAAGGACATTTTAATAATGTGGTGAAATATATGTAAGGAATTAACTTGGAGGAAGAGCTGAAACTGCTACTTGGTATTGAAATTTGTGGAATGCATTTAAAAATAGAAATACCGAATCCATGGAGATAATTTTGGGAGAAGATAGACATAATTTTAAAATGTTAATAAAAGTGTGTCATTCCTTTATTCCTTTGAACATGGTGAAGCTGGGAGTAGCACTGGCTTGGTCTCTGTGAGGTTTACTAGACCTGCCTTTTCCCTCAGATATTTTGGCAGTGAGTTGATACCTGGACTAGATCGTGCACATTCTACAACTAGACACAGTTTATAACTGTCTGCTCTGAGAGTCGGTATTTGCAAGGTCTGACCACAAATATCACACACTGATTATCAGATGCCTTATTAATATTTCCTGAAAAACAAAATGTAGTTAAATTTAATGCCACAGCCCCCTTTGATATGCATTCTACTCTGTAAAAGCAGTAGAATAGTGAGAAAATCTATTGTACAGTACAGAATAATATATTTTGCCAATGAGAGCAAGGAAAAAGAAGCACATTTGTAATAGCACAAATTTACAATAAGTCCACTGTTGCATTTGGTGGTGTATTTTTGAAAAAGGGGGTAGACTTTTTGATCCAGCGTCAGTGGATTTATTGCATTTTTGATCAGTTAAGCTTGCTGTCTGATACTTCAGCAGCTCATTTTATGCGTATGTGATTGTTTTTTCAATAACTGTATCCTTCCATATATTAAGAAAAAAAAACACAACATTTTGAATTAGAAAGCGCACTGCATTTCTTGTGAATTTCCTCCTCAATGCTGAAATTACATTCATAACTTCTGATTTTGGCCAGTGTATAGATTTTTGGCATATGACTGATGAGTACACCAAGAATACACTAAGAACCCAAGGTCAGGAGTTAAATACTCCCAGTAAGTTCGTTCTTGGGTCTGCAGAGCCACTTGGTTTAATGTATCTGGGGACAGGAAGCTGGGGGAGAGAAGAATGTTACACTGCAAGAGCTGTGGACAAGTACACCCAAACCCTTCCACTGATACTGCTGGGCATTTAAAATGGGAGGAAAGTAAGCTTAAGGAATGTGTGTGTGGGGCCAAGGTGTATTTGCATTGGAAACACACCAGATCCTCTTCTCATGTGGAGAAAGTCAGTGATAACATACAGGAACAGCATAGAAAAAGAATCAAGCAAAATGCAAACTGTTAGGTACACATGAGAAACAGAGGGGTGAAGAAAGATGAAAACGGTCATTCAAACTTAAAACTATGAACCTTGGGCTTCTCAGATCCCAGAAAATCTCAGTTTCTCACCCAAACTGGTTCCAAGTAATTAACTTGGCAGTGTTACCTCTACCCGCACTGAGAGCCAGTTCAGAGTCATGCTGGTAAAGACGTCACTGCCTTTACAAAAAAAAAAAACCCAACCAAAACTAAAAATATACCCACAAACGTGTGTTTTCTGCTGATTTGCCCCTTTCTGGTTTTCCTTCTATAGATACTGTATGTGTAGCATTCTACAAGGCATGCTGGGTAAAATATACTATGCAAATGTGTACAGTGTTGCATGCTCTGCTCTCCCTCTGCTTTTAGTGGCTTTCAGAGAAAAAAAAAAGTGTTGTTATTTTTGTGATCAGAATCATTTAAAAAAGACAATGCAGACTGCATGCTGATAGTATCCTCATTTCTATGGATTTGTTTTATGGAAGTGAGATGTACAAAAATGAACTGCATTACAATAACTTTTTTACAATAAATGAAAAAACTACAAACCGTTTAAAAGTCTTTTAAATGTCGCTGCATTCTGCACTCAAGATTGGAAAAAGCTTAGAATCATCACTTGAGAAACCATTCAGAGCATTGTGGTATTTTGTTTGCCGATAGCTTTTGGCAGCAGCTTCCCCTGTTACAGAATTTTTAGTAAAAATTAATAAGATTCTGATGAAGGAGATGCATCTGGTCTGTGAAATGAATGATGTTTATTTTTAAATCCATCTGCTCTTAAATAGCTGCAATTCCAAAGTACATAAATACATATAATATCTCACTGTTCATGAGGAAGTAAAATACTTGCAGCCAACTGCTCAGTTGAAGGATTCTCATGAACTCTAATGGTCTTTGGATCTGGTCCTTAGTATGATCTCATGCTAATGTAAAATAGGTTCCTGGACAGAAACAAGGAGCAGAATGATGTGAGGTATTAAGGACTGGTTATTAAAATAATTAAATGCTGTTTATAGTATCTTGAAAAACAGAAAGCACTGAAAAATGCTGCTGCTTCCAAAGGGTGAAAAATAGGAGCCAGCAACCTAAGAGAGATGCTGCGATCACCAAAAAAATGTGGACATACAGAGTTTACAAACTCGATATTGCAGCAGGAGACCAAGCCAGAGCTGTGCAGAGCCCCAGCAAAGCAGTAAGGGTTCTGTGCCCAACTGTACTGCTAGGCTCCCCTGTATAACTGCCCTGGGGAGGGCAGTGGTGGCTGCTGGAAGGGTTCAGCTATGTGTCACCCATCAGGGCGTCCAGGCCTGGCAGTGCCAGCAATAACCAGTGGCATGGTGTGCTTGCTCCTCAGCATTTCTGTCAGGAGCCTGTCTTTGAAAAATGGAAAGACTTCGCCAGGTAAGCTGCATGTTATGTGTGAATTAACATTGGGTTTTACATATCTAATACAGAAGCAGGGCTTTTAAAATTGTTTAATTGAATTATCTTGTCTAAAGTGTTAAGAATTAGTTATAAACATACAAGTTGTAATCTAAGCTGTTAATAAAAAAATAAGGTCTTCCAAATAAATATAACTGAGCATGTATACATTACTATATTCTGTGTTTTCATACGATCCAGGAAGTTAGAATTTCATTGTCTTCTCCACATGTTCTAGTTTCTTCCATATAGAAGTATTTTCCCCTCTGTTGGTGAAAGTGTACTGTAGGCAGACGATGCACTTCCACAGTGTGGATATGTTCAGATGACCCACTAAGCGTTGAAACAAAATGTATATGACCTGAAAACAGCTTTTCAGAATTCCAGGAGGAAACTGTGTGACTGTATGCAGGATAAGCATTTAAGTGCTTTCTTAGAGAGCTGCCACCAACAGTGGGAAGCCCAACATCTGTGTTACCGTGTAGAAAACCAGCAGTACAATGCAGCATAAGCTAGGCTGCCATAGAGATGTCCTAACTGATAACTAACAAAGGGAAAACAGAGGTGAAATCCTAACAATAGCTTCCTAGCCCTAAAATACACCATACATTCATTCAGTCTGTAAAAACGTCACTGTTTTGCAGCTGTTGGGCACAGGCAAGACAGTGGTGGTCGTTACATAGGGTGGTATGAGGCAGGACCAGGGGCTGCAGTCAGTGTCCTGTCCAATACAGTCTGATGTAGCTCCAACAAGTGCTGGTGGCAGATTTTTTGAAGGTGCTTTGGTAAGGCACAAGATTTAACAAAACAAAATAAAATCACATGGAGGAAAAAACCCTCAATGTTCTTCTATTTGAAGTATCAAAGTAAATGGTTTAACTGAATTTTGCTACCTTCTCATGTATTTGTGCAGCCTGCCTAGTTCTGGAATGAACCCACGGATTTCAGGCTCACTCTTGTGTTTACACCAGAAGAACTGAGAACAGAAATTAATCGGATGCATGTAAAATTCTCAGCTGAGGTACGGCAGAAAGAGGGATAATTGTCAGCTTATGAATAATTAATTCTGTTGCAGGCTGAATGCTGAACCTGTGGAAAGTGTATCACACTGGAGGAGCTGCTTCATTTACCTGTCAGTCACACACCATCCCTCTGACTGCAGCTGTCACAGGGACAGACAGTTCCTGCTATATACCTTGATTTCCTTTTTTCCTTCCCTCGTCAGCTTCTCCAAAGCCACTGCACCAAGTCAGCAGACATCTTTGCTTTTACTAAGAGGAATGAATAAACAAATCTTGGTAATTCCAGCAGCTGAACAGTATGGCCGGTTATTTATGCATTGCACATACACATGATAAAGTGTTGCTACTTTTCCAACGTCATGGTGATTGTCATGTTTGAGGTTAAAAAAATAGCAACGTCGTTCTAAAACAACAGCCCAAATCCATACAGGGCAAAGACCCTTCGTATTGAATGAGACTTTTTTCACAGACTGCTGATGGCTGTTTAGCAAACAGTGGTTTCACAGAGGAGCTGGAAGGTGTCTGGGCTAACCATGCTTTCCCTAACACATTAGGTAGCTGATACTGCATCACTGTTGTCAGTGCTGAAAAAGGTGTAAAGCATGAGCACCATGGACAATAATACATAATGTCTAGTTATTTTTAATGTGGATGACTACAGATCTAGTAGATCTAGTGCAGTGCATTATTTATTTTTATCCTATTACAGTTGTAACATGCCAGTTTATCATAAGGATACTTTTCTTCCACTGTTACTGATCATATATTCCCTTTCACTGCCACAGAAAGCACTAAAGCTTGCAGGCACAGACAGAAACTCATAGATTACTACTGGCCTTGCTAATATGAGTATTGGCCAATATGGTTGTAGGGAAAATAAAAGCAAGAAGCTACAATCAGAATAAAAGCTGGTAGAAGGAAAAAAACAAAAACCTCTGAAATGAGAAAGGAGAAATCATATCAGAGGTGGAGTAGAAACCACATGAGAAGATGAAAGCAGTATACCAGGCGGCCAGGACAGAGCACAACTCCAAGGCTAGCCCAGTTGCCACTTGGCTGTCAACAAGGAACTGCATTTGACTGCTGTGGTCGTAAGCAAAGCCTCCAAACCCTGATCTTCAGAGAGTATGCCTTTTGAATGTGAAACCAGGCTTTCCACCAGTTTCACTCTTCCACATTATCTCCCAAAGTTGTATTTGCTCTTTCATAGAAGCGTAGACCTGGCTTTTCTTTCCCATGCCCATCAGTGGTGCTTAAAATGAAGATGTGTCCCAACAGCTGTGCAACCTGCCCGTGGCTGCCTAGAGTGCAAATACTAGTGCTAGAAATACCTGTTGCTGAAACTTACACCTACAACTGGCATCAAAAGACAAACATGACTGACCCGTGTAAAACTGTTTGTACAGCAGGTAGGGAAAGCCTTGCTGCTGAAATGCACGGACTGCGGGAAAGCTTTACACCTAAGGGTAACACCACAGTGCTCCTCTGTTAAAGCGGTGTTTTGGTCAGGGATAAAACAAATTGCAGCAATCACCTGCCAATAGTCACATCTCTAATACACCATGTGCAGGCACTAAAAATCTATTTATTACCGGGTTAGGGACAAAAAAAAAAAATCATAGAATCGATTAGGCTGGAAAAGCCCTTTAAAATGACCAACTGTAAACCCCATCACAACCAACCTCACCACCATCGCTGCGGTTTTAAACGCTGCGGCAGGTCTGGACACAGTGATTTATCTTTGTGGTGGGACGGATGCTTTGAACCACAGCAAATAACGATGTGAACGCTGCGTTCGCTCAGCTACTGAGCGGCGGCCTCTCCACACCAACCGCAGCTCCCACCACACACCGCTAAGGCGGAGCCGCTCCATGGCGGCCGGCGCGGCTGCTCCGCCCCCGTTACGTTGCGTCGCAGTGACGCTCCCTCCCCCGCCTCCCCCGTCCCTACGGTGGCCGCAGGGTCGCTGGTGGCGGTGCGTTGTGTGGCGTTGCTTTCCCCGCTCCTTGGCCGGCCCGGACAGGCGGTGAGGCGAGAGGAGCGGGGCGGCGGCGATGTTCGAGCGTGAGCAGGCCCGGCGAGGCCCTAGCCCGCCTTTCCGCCGGCAAACCGGGCTCTGGGCTGGGCCCTGAGCCGCCCGCGGCCCGGGAGCGGGGCAAGCCCGCGGTAGGTGCTGAGGAGCCGGCGAGGCCCGCAGCTGCCCCGGCTGAGGATGGGGATCCTCTTCACCAGGATCTGGAGGCTGTTCAACCATCAGGGTGAGGGCGAGACGGCGGCCCGCGGACGTGTCGGGGCGCACAGGTGCCGGGCCGGGCCCGCTCGCGGCGTATCCCCACTTCCTGCGCGCCCGCTGTGGGGCGGCGGGAGGGCTGGAGGCGGCCGCTATGGGGAATAGGGGGTACGGAGAGCCCTCCCCGGTAAACTGACACAGCTATCAGTACCGAGGCTAAAGGGCGAGCTGGCGGCGTTCCCCCAGCAGCGGCCGGGGAAGACTGGCGGACGAGATGAAGCCAGAGAAGTTGGGAGGGGGTGGAGGTTTAACCTTTCTGTCCTCTCTAAGTCAATGCAAAGCTCATTTCCTGAAGGGTAGACGTTAAATTATTAATGTGAGCAGAAAAGAATACAGCCGTGTTGCATTGTAGTGTGTAGTTTCACCTTGTCGTCTGCAGAGTACGCTTTGCTAACACGTTTAAGTTATAAACCTCGATAGCTGGCAGCATTGCTCATTTATGGAGTAAATGTTATTTATAACTTCAGACTTGTAATGCCTGTCTCCTTACAGTTAGGTTTTAATGAGAGTTGTAAGTAACTATAGAACACACGCTAATGCTCTTACCCTATTGATAAGGTCTTTTAAATTTGATGAGTTAATTTAAGTGCTGTGCACATGCATGTTGAACGTCCCTGTTATGTGCCCAATGACACTTCGTGCAAATGGAAAACAATATTTTTGTCTTGTAGCATCCGGCCCCACCTCAGATCTTCTTTTCCAGCTGGTTTCCCTAACATCCACTATGCTGGCAACATCACAACAGAAACAAAAGTTCCTAGTTATGTGGGGTCAGGTAAGCAGATATTTTTACAATATTGTGCAGTGATGCAAAGTTATTAAAACTGGAATTTTCACTGACGTTATCTAAGACAACTCTGCAAAACCACACAATATTGAAAAAATAAAAACAGAGAAAACCCCACTTACCTGACCCCTATCCCCTCCCTCTGTGATGAGTCAGTGTGAGTGTACTTTGCTAACAAAAGGAATTCTTCCTTATGTGCCCAAGCTTTGGGCAAACTTGTAATGGCTTTTTGTTGCCCTTGCGGACCACTGGGGAGGTATGAAAAAAGGCACCTTCTCACAAAACTTTTCCTTGCATGAACAGCCCAGTTGAAGCCAAGGTTATTTGTGCAAGTAAAGGTTGTGTAACACAGCTGAGGGCTGGCAGCGCTCACTTGTCCTGGATATTGTAAAATCATGCTTGACAACACCCAGCTGTAAAAATCAAGTTTAATTTTGTGATGTATAGGAATGAAGGTGCTAAATAGAAACAATAATTGATTCTGGCATTGAGCTCCAAACTGTGTCTGCAGAAGTCACAGTAGTTTTGTGTTGTACTTGTTGGTTCATCTGAAACTAAATTGTGTGAACACATACTGTAAAGTATTTGTAGGCAAATCTGTTCTCGAGGTTCCAAACCTGCTGTAAGAAAAAAGAGGACACTAAGGGAGGAGGCAGGTGGATCGTTCTGCTTACAGTGTAAATTGATGTTGCTGTGCGTTTAAGGAACTCTGCAAAGAGATTAAGATGTTATAGGCCATAACAAAAGTTCAGACTTGGAAATGAACATTTAACATGTTACAGGTTTAACATGAAATTGAACATGTTGTCCTGGTAAAGATGTGTTCTGAAGAGCTGCTATAGTTGGGGGAGTGCAGTCTGTGACAGACTGCACAAATGTATGGAAGTTTGGGAAAGGATTCCAAAGTGTGATTCCCCTCGCATGTTAGAGGAGGAAAAAAATCCACGTGTAATTGCTCAGAAGTTGTTCCTGTAGATACTCAGGTGGGGAAAAATTGGCAATCACTTACCTGCTTGGAACAATACATGGGTTTGTACAGCTCCACAAATAAACTTCGTGTGGCCTGTGAAATGTGGCACCTGAAGTTTGGCAGTGTTTGCTTAGGAAATCAGTCTCAAATGCAACACTAACTTTCATGACATAGTTATTATTCTGATAGCAAAGTTAACTATGTGACTTACTAGTGATACTTTTATTTCAGAGCACAAAGTAATCATTGTTGGTCTGGATAATGCAGGAAAAACGACCATTCTTTATCAATTGTAAGTATGAACTGCTGATGATGTTTCATGTATTTCAAGGTGTGTGTTGTATATATTACTCTGGCTTGTGGTCACTGCTTTCCTTGTAAGTTTTACTTTGATAGTATAGCAGTGAAGATTACTGAACAGTTACAGGAGGCAGTGGATCAGAGCACGTGTTTTAGAGTTTGTAAAGGTCTGTAGTTTGTCTGGCATATGAATGAGGTTTTGTTCAGAGCTTTTGTTTATCACATTACATTGCTGTTATCACTTAATCACAGCTACCTTTGTTGTCACTGTGTAGGCTGTTTGCCATCTCCATAAAATATGATTATATTGAGGGTTAGCCACGAGGCAATGCTGCTAAACTGATCTATGCCGTAGCATGTAAATATTCAACAAATTGTTCTGTAAGTAGCAAAGCTGGGGAAGCCTGACTTCTCCCTGCCATGACTTGTGCCCTCTGTGCCAAGATGTACTTTGATGTCATGTGTGGTACAGGGGGAAGGAGGAGGGCTGACCACTGGCTGAAACTAGGACAACACAGCTTCTGCCTTTAATAGTGGCACTGACTTGCGTTTCTCTTGCATTAACCTTACTACTGGTTTATGTGAAACTTGTATGAGCTTCATTATCTCTGGTCCTTGACTGCATTTTGATAAAAGAGAACAAATTTGTCCACAGACTCAGAAGCTTCTAGGTGGGACAGGCGGATCAAGGTCTGTTTATATTAGAAACAGATTTGTGATTTCTCACATGAAGTAGTCTGGTATTAAAAAGTGTTCCTGAGTCATTATCAGAAATAATTCCTCTTAAGTGTTATGGACGTACTGGTCCAATCCTACGCTTAAAAATATGCTTACTTAAAATGTTTTGACAAATTATGATCAGCTTTTGGTTTGCTGAAACATGAAGCTCATGCTGCATTTCCAGCCATGTATACCCTAGCACACTCTGCAGAGAAAGTGAAAAGATGAAGGTGGTTGTAGTTATTTAAATCATGACTGAGAGATTTTTAAAAACATAAATAGAATGAAGAGTATTTTTTAAGACTAGTAACTGCTGCAGTTGAGAAGCCCTCCTTGGTGTGTTTTAATGCTGCCTGTGTCTTTCCACTTCCTCTACAAATGTCTTATGATTCTTCTCATCGACTTTTTTCTGCAGTCTCAGTGTTTTATTTTCCCTTTTGTACAGTGAATCTCTTTATGTCTTCCCTTGTGTCTGTTTTAGCTCCACAGGACTTCCCCGTCTCGTATTCCTCTTCCCATTTGCTGCTTTGACAGAGCTCTGTATGAGTACTGTCCTCTGTTCCTGCTGCTTGACTCCTCCTGGAACCCTGCCTCTATCTTTGCATGTCCCATTATTTTTATTTACCCTTTCTTCATGGTAAATAGGTGTTCTGAGCATGAATGAATATGTCTAACACTTCCAGTGAGAGATGGACCAAGACAACTAGTAGGATAACTAGTGTAGGTTAGTGCACAGGCCATTCCTTGGATGATGTGGAAGATCACAGCAGATGTTGGAGTGGTGATTCTTCTAACAGATTACGGCAGCTTCACAGACACTTAATTTCTTCCCATTCTTATACTTGGATCTCCTCCTTTCCCTCAGGTAGCAGGAGGATTTTGTGATCAGGTATCAGCAAATGCCATTAAGCTTCAAGTTCACCTTGTTTCAATGGGAAGAGGGGGAAAAATCCACCTATCATATTGCACCCTTCAAGATGCCGACAAGTTGAATGAGAAAGGCTGAAGGTTCAGTCAAGGAAAGGGGATTAATAACACATTTCTTCCAGGCATTAAAATCACTCTGTCAAAACCTGGAAATTTTTTGTTTGGTTTTGGGGATTTTTTTTTTTATTTTTTTTTTGTTGCTGTTCTTAACATATGAAATCAGCTACTGTTATCATCTTGTACCATTGTTATCTTACAGTTTGTTCTTCTGGTTTTTTTTGTATAGTTGCTTTCAAATGTATGTGGTGAGAGAGTTTCCTGTTATTTTTAGCAAGATTACCCTTGCTAAAGCACCGGGTAACTGGGATTCCTTTTCAGAACACTGGACCATCCTTTTCTCTCCTTGATTCTCTGTTTTCTCTTCAAATATTCCATCACTGTTACAAGTCTCAAATTGCTGTCACTGTAACAGAAAGCTTTGCTAAAGCTTCAGAAATGTGCTCATATAAAATGAAAAAATATATCTGGATTATCAGAGGAACAAATAATGAAGTTCTTTGGAAATAGTTGATGCTTTCCTTGAAGCTACTTTTATGTTTTTTTACATTTAAATAATTTGAACTTTACTAATGCCCAGAGTACACATTTGTTTATTACTATTGATATGAAACTCGTGGTCTTAATGGCAAAGTTGCACTTAGTATCTCTAAAACAATATATTTGAAATAAATAATGTCTTCATTTGTTTCCAGAAAGTAGTGTTATTGGACTGCATTGAAGGGAGAAGGAAGTTTGGACATAAAGCAACTGAATTGTGAAAGAAGTCTGCTCTTAGTGGCTTACAGTGGAAGGAAAGCAAGATATAGTGTGTTTGATGAAGCTGGATGATGAGTTGTTTTTCTGCAACCTTGGAAATCTTGTGGCTTAACCACACTCTTTAAGCAAAACAACTGCTCACTCCCATGCGTGCCAAAATCAGCCTGGAAAAAGAAAAGCTGACTGCTTAAAACAGCTTCTGAAGCAAATATTCTTTCAGCTTTATGATCTAATTAATTATAATTTTGTTTGTGAATGCTCTCTCAGCTCTGTAATTTGATTATTATATAGTTCACTGGGTCCTTTTTTATTGCTACTGATTTTTATTTGCCTTTCACCATTATACCTTGTCCTGTTTGCTGCATAAGTGTTTTCTGTAGCTTTCCTACAAAGTTTTCTACCTTGAAATAACCATCAAGTTTATTACTTATAGAAGGAGGTTGATTTGGAGTCCTGAGTTACTTTATAGTGCAGGTAGCTTCCCAGTTCTCACAGTTTCTCACCAACTTGCACTTTTCCCTCTGCAGCTCCATGAATGAAGTGGTGCATACCTCACCCACTATAGGGAGTAATGTGGAAGAGATAGTGGTTAACAACACGCGCTTTCTGATGTGGGATATTGGAGGGCAGGAGTCTCTTCGGTCTTCGTGGAACACCTATTATACAAACACCGAGGTGAGAATGAGCACCTTACTAGAAGGCTTAGTGTCACCACTGCTGGTGAAGGGAGGACAGCATACCCGAAATGAATACCAGAGACACTTCCAGAGGGCTGTTAATGACTGTGCAGTGAATATTACTGTACCTACTTCAGGGCACCTCCTGTTTTGATGTCCTGCTAAGTCTCCTCTTTAGCAAGCTATATATTTCTTACATAAGACTCATAGTGCGGAGTTGCAATGAAAGCCAATTTGTCTGCAAGGATTCTGCGTCTGGGTATCTGTGGCCTTAGGGCAGGTACTCAGTTTATCTTAGTATTGCAGATCCCCATGGGTATGGGTCCCTTCTTGTGTGGGGACCCCTCTGTTTCTGTAGCAGGTACTCTGAAGCCCATCTAACCCTTCAGAAGGAAGACTGAAAGCCCAAAAGTTTTCTTCCAAGGCTGAGTTCTGTTGTGAAAATTTCCATAATCAGTTTACTTAAGTGCCCCCAAGAACTCTTTAGCAATGAGGTTGCAGCATACATACTTGATTAAAGTAACGATTTCAGTCAAGGTTTCCTATGTGTTATCAAATGTGTTTTTTTAATCTTTTTTAATAGTAATCAGTTTCTCCTGTGCTTCTCTATAAGATGTATGATGTATATGTGCATGTATGCTCTTGAAGTATGGAGCTTATTGGGGTTTTATAAATAAATGTCTATTTGCATGTTAGCGTTTGAAGTAGGGAGAGAAAGCTGGTACAGTTTACATTTTAAAGGCTGCAGCAAATTATTTGAAGGATCTGAGATGCTACCTCAGTTATGCTAAACAAAGAACTCTGGGATTACAGAGAACCTCTTGCTCTTGGTGTAAATTTTTCACTTGGAAATTAAAAATGGAAAGTCAAAAGATGTGTCAGAGCTAGATTTGTATACAAATCGTGGCCTAAGTTGTAAACTATGCCAGTGCTGGAAGAAGCATACCTGGTATAGGATGATATGTGATGGTCCAGATGATATCTAACTGTCTGGACAATGGGTTAGGAACATTAATCTGTTCTGCTGACAAGTGTGTGGCCAGAATGATAGAGTTTGTTCTTTTACTAATAACTTTTCACTTTTTAAAGTTTGTGATAGTTGTTGTGGACAGCACAGACAGAGAGAGAATTTCTGTGACTAAAGAAGAACTGTATAAAATGTTAGCACATGAGGTGAGTAGACCCTGTGTTTTCTTTGGTTTAATATTTATTGTGGATAAGGTCTTCCAGCTCTGCATAGTGCTGGATCAAAGCTGTCGTCTTCCTGCTAGAGGAAGGATCAGAGCTGTTGTCTTCCTGTTTGTCTATTGTCAAACTCCCAGTAAAGCTGTAAATTAATTCCAAATTACTGAAAAGAGCTCTCACAAAAGTAGCTTTTCAATTCCTGAGTGCTTCTGAAACAGAGATTCGGACCCATAAATGACCTTTGTGTTTTTTATACTTCAACATGTGCTACTATCTGAATGAGATAGTTTAAGAAACCCCATTGTTTCCTCCAGCAACTTATTTACTATTTTTGATAATTTGATGATTGCTCTGTTTTCTGTTTTCGCAGTGGAGCAGGTACAGCCTTAATAATACCTCTTTTAGCAACCAGCTATAAAACTGAAGAAACAGCTTGCCTTATGGCTATTGTAGCCATCATTCCATGTGTATTTGGAATTAACTGAATTTTGGAGTATAATTTACTATCTGGTAAAGAACCGCTTTAAAATTGAGCCCCATATCATGTCTAAAACCGAGTCAAATTCATAAATACTGGACTAATGTCTCAAACAAGGAGTACCTATTGTGTGACTGTGCATAAATTGATGGCATAATATCTCAGAATAGTACATCTGTATTTAAAATATAGTCACTGTTTAGTAGACTTCAGGAGGGGCAAAGACTATGTGTTTCTTCTGAGTGATTATGGTAACCTAAATGGAAGATACAAATGCTTTCCCTAGTGTGTGGAATTTCTAATTTTGGGTGTTTATATTAAAATTGTGTTTAATATAATTCTAACAAAGTGGTTGTGGCTTTCTTGGTTGTGTTGGAGTATAAAATGCAGCCTGAGGAGAACGTTGCCAGTGGGTCTGCTGCTGTCAGAATTAGAATTTGAGATGTACTCTTCAATCTGCAGTAGCTAAACAAAATCTGCATCTTCTGTTTCATAATCTATATAAGAAGATGAAGGACTTTTTAATTCACTGAATTTGAAATGAGAAGTTGAACTCCAAGCAGCATGAACGCTCTTACTTCATGTTGGGAGTCTATTTCTGTGCTCCGAAAGCACGCATCTAACAAACAATAAATGTGCCCATTATTTTACAACAGGATGTTTTCAAGTATTTTCTGCTTACTCTCCAGGTGCTCTGACATTTGCAGAGAACAACAATGCATATAAGCTAAGATGAAAGTCAAATATTTAGAATAGCTGTTCATTTCAGTCCTTGAAAATCTTTTATTTCTGCTAACCAGTTCAGCTGAATTTCTGTTAAGGCAAAATTGAGTTGCCTGGGTCAGTTCCTGCTATTTTCTGGACCAGTAGATTGTTTGGGAATTTTACTAGTTGTAAAAATTAGTGTGCCTGATAGGCATTTAAGTGAATGACTTGACTTGGCTTTCTGGGAAGATCTTTTTACTTTCAGAGGGACAGATTTTCAATAATAACATGCCTGTACCAGTGTAATTCCAAGCATCTTGAGATTAGATAAGCTTGCCTGTGCAGTCACAGTTCTCTAAGTTGTTCATACGAATGTTTTAAATATTACATATGCTTTATAGAGAAGTTTTTTGTAGTGTACGTGTTCGTGTAGATGTCTGTGCTTTGTTTCTAAGTCAGCATAGGTGATGATTTTTCAATAAATACTGTGTTATCCTCTAAATGAAATATTACTGCATCTTGCTTTATGCTGTCAGGGACAGTCTTAATGCTTCTTAATGAGTGGGGTTAACCAGTGGGCAAGGTTTTACCAGTGCTTAAAAACTTCTGCTGTGGTAACCTACTCTTGCCCCATGGAAGAACTGCTGCACAGTCTAGTGTTTTGGTACGAAAATCTGTCATAACAGTATGGTAACACATGAAAGTGTGGTACGTACGTAAAAGCTGGACTCAGGAGAATGCAGTGCTTGGGATAGATACACAGGCAGGAATGACCTGCAAAGTCAGGGTTAAATGGGAGGCCTTGACTGGTGTGTGGCGTTAGTGCAGCTGCACGCATACAGCGATACATGGTGCCTCTGATCACCCTGGACCAAAATTGGACGTTTGGTCTGCTGGATCTAAGGATTTTCTGAAGTTCTGTGTCACTCAGCCTGCAGCATTTTATAATTTAGGTTTTTTTTGCTAGGGCTTAAGGTCCTCAACTTTGGTATCACATCTTTTGCTTCCTGACAGAGGCAAAATTGGTAATTTTGAGAGAGAGCTGATTGGTAATAATTACATTTTTTTTCTTCTTTCTCCATAGGACTTAAAAAAAGCAGGTTTGCTGATCTTTGCTAACAAGCAAGATGTCAAAGAGTGCATGACAGTAGCTGAAATATCTCAGTTTCTTAAATTGACTTCAATTAAGGATCACCAGTGGCACATTCAGGCATGCTGTGCTCTAACTGGAGAGGGGTAAGAGGTATTCTTGTCTATAGGAGGAGAATCATGAATCATTTTGTATTTTTACTGTGGTGTTTGGTTTTAACACACATTCCTCCCTTGTCAGTAATAATCTTACATGGTAATCTTGGATTTCTCTTCTGAGCTCAGAACATACTGACTTGGGATCAACATGATCTGAAAACCAGCTTTTACATCAAATCTACAGTCCTGTCTCACAGTGATAATTTTTTTATGATTTGGACCTAATGCGGAAAGACCTAAAATTTGTTCTGGTGTACTAAGAATAATCATAATTAGAGATCATGTCAGTGTATGTCTTGAAGTGCTGGGATCTGAAGTCTCTCAAGCATAGATTGCATAGTAAGATGTAGGAAATGCTGTACTCAGAGTAGCTTGTTCCTGAAAATTATTTCTTCAGTGAGAATTATAGAATTCTTGGGAAGAATTTAAGTTGGTGCTATGGACTTAATCTTTGAAGTTAGTGCGAGAAATACATGTATTCCCTAAAAATTTTCTCTTTTGTCTGCAGACTGTGCCAAGGACTCGAATGGATGATGTCAAGACTTAAGATCAGATGATTTTTAATGACCTCTTTGCACAGACATTGCTTAAAAAGAGCTGTACCCAGGATTACCTTCACAGTGGCAGAATTGATGGGTTAGATGTATTTATACTGAACTGATTTCAACTTTATTTTCTACATAGATGCACACATACAAAGGTGTATATAAATTAAGACCATTCAGCAAAAAGAAAGATGCGGTTATCGCTCCAGTATGATTTCTGGTTTGTTTTCCTCTGAAGATGTGTTAAAAGCTGTGATCAACCTTCTTTTCAAGATACTGCCACTTGGAATAGTCCAATGTTGAGCATGGCGAAGATGAAGTGAGAGGAAGAAGCTTTTAATTTTGCATTTTATTATTCCATTGTAGTCCTCTCTAGTTGAAGATGTTGGCTTTATTATTCCAGTAAATTAGCAAGCAAATCAATGGCATAGATATCAACTTTCCAGTATTTTTAAAGCCACTGATGTTACAAATGCAAAATATTTTCCTGTATGTGTACTGTACATATTTTGTGTATATTTATACCTCAATTTTAGGTTAATTGCAATCTGTTCAGACCAGTGTGTAAAGCTGAATCAGTATGTTGACAGTAATACTAATATTTGACATTGCCAACATGTCACAAGTTCTTTTCCTTTGTTATCTGTATGGCTGTAGCATCCATCAGACAGTTGGCTCACCACAACTTTATAAAGCAAACTCTCTGTTAAGACCGTTGCTCGTTTTTCACACGAAGTTAGGGAGGCTGCTGTAATGGATTGGGGCATATAGACTCTGAGCTGCGCGTGTCAGCAGTGAAAATTTGCCAAAGAGTTTAAAATGAAATGGGGTTTTTCTTTTTTTTTCTCTATGGTAGTCATAATTGGATTTGCTGATTCCAAAAAGTGTGTGTCATGCTGTCCTGTGCTGTCCTATGGTACTGCTGCTCTCTTTTTGCAGTACTGTTTGTTTATGGTTCAAGTCTAGTAGGAGTACCTTTAGCTGTCATAAAGGGAAAAATGTCATCTCTTTTTTTTTTTTTGTCCTTAACCAAAGAAGAGGCACAAAAGTATTTTTAAAAGTCCCACTGGAATCTTATAAACCAAGTCACATTCTGTATTAAGTGTTTTTCAGAGGAAGGCACGCTTCTCTTTTATAGCGTAAAATGTATATATATATCTGTATGCTATGGATGGAACTGGGATGGGGAAAAAAACAGATGACCCTGCTTGAGAAGCTGTAAGTGACCCATTCATTGTGTTCCCACAGAAGTTCCAGGGCAGTACTTCTTGAAAATAAAACTCTCTTGCATGGCTCCCAGGAGAGTTACAAAGAAGCATCAGAACACTATGTGGTTATCTTTTCTTCCTGTAGTACCTGATGGGATGATGTCCATATGAAGTTGTTTAGAATTCCAGTTCTGAAGGCTACAGGCTTTTCAGTGGGATGGGAGTAGGATGGTTTGAAATGTTGTCAGTATTGTGAAGATGCACATAGCCTTAACCATAGGCTTTTTTATGTTGGAGATGGATGTTTGGGGAATGTAGCAAAATGAAATAAACTTTGTTTAAAATGGCCTTCCCTTTGATCACACATCTGATGAGGATGAAAAAGACATTTTAAAGAAAAAGCTTAGTTTGAACTTTTTAAGGTGCTTATGTTTGGTTATGGGATAATACAGTTGGTGCACCTGTCTTCTCATTTGCCTCCTTCACTGCAGATCATGTGAGGAATTTGTGGAGAAAAGAAGGGAGGCCATTTCAAAAGTTTCTGTTTAACAGAAGCAGGTAAAGAATTTAACTTTTTAATATATTTTTGTTATCTCTTTATGATGCTCACTGGCTAGGGAATCTGCTGTCTTTATTAAACATTTTAATGTGTACATGCATATATTTATAGTGCATGCACATAGATATTGGTATTTAACTGGTGTATTGCAAAATGTATAAATGTTTGAAGAAGTAACAATTTAATGCAAAGCCTTTATCAGTTTATCTGATGGTATCTTCAAGAAACTAGCTCTGTGCACACTTGCATATGAAATGGAATTGTACGTTTTCTAGTCTTAAAAAAGAAAAAGCAGACTTGCTTATAAACCCAAGTGTTTGTTTTTTGAGTCTTATGTCTTCCCTTTCATCCCTTTAAAGTACTTTGTTTTAGTAGTGTTAAATACCGCATGCTTCTGTCTGAATCATAGAATCATGGACTGGTTTGGGTTGGAAAGGGCCTTAAAAGACCATCTAGTTCCAACCCCCCTTCCATGGACAGGGACACCTTCCACTAGACCAGGTTGCTCAAAGCACCATCCAGTCTGCACACATTGAATTTTTAAGAAAGTGAGTTACTGGAAGAAAAATCATGAAGTAGTGTTCTGCTGCTTACTCCCTCGCTTAGATTTCTAGGTCTTAATATGTCCATGTAATGAAAGTATGGTGTTTTTTCACAGGTATGGCTTATGTTGCAACCAGACATCTTGTTTACACATAAGCAAACTTTGATTCTTTTTCCCTCTGAGTAACCTGGCCACTTCCACTTTCTGTAACATCTAAAATACTGCATGATTCACTTCATCTTTGTTTCACAGACCATAGCAGAGTTGGGAATAACTGCGCACATAAAGACCACCTGTTAAAACAATTACTTTTGTGTCCTAAACAGTTTATAATCCAAAAATTAAATTGTGTGCTGGATAGTGATCAAGCTTTATGCAACTACAAAAAAGCACATACAGCAATGATTTCCTTATCTGTTTTGTGATCCCCTAGCATCTTAGAGAGGAGATGTGCTCTTCAGGAGTTAGAATTAAGTGGTGACTGGTGCCTACTGATGCATTGCCTGCCTTATAACATTCTTGACGGGGGCTTAGGAATTGAAGGAAGATGCTCCTTCATTTTAAGTGCTGGATTTGCTTTGGGATTCCAAATACTCACCTTGTGTGGTTGGTGTGATTGTGTGTTTTAAAGAGAGCAAAGCAGGGTGAAAGTGGTATAGTATCATCCAGACATTGCAGTGGAAGCTTTTATAGAAAAGTTCGCCTGCCTGGAGGTTCTTCATGAGAACAAGTGTATGCTTAGATACTAACAAGATGAACCGTAGAATATACAAGTACCCTCAGGTAGCATTGTGACTGTGACAGTTCTTTCCTACCCACCTTGCCTTTTGTGTAAAGCTAGAAATGCTTTTAAATTTAGTCCTCTAGAGCTGGAGAAGAGACAGCAAACTTCTGAACACAGAACCCCTTTTTGCATGTGTTGTTTTTTTACAACTCTTTCCTTCTTCCTATAGGACCTTTCGCATTTTTCTCACAGTTGCGTCCACAGAAAAGCAAGTGAACTTTGCATCAGTGCTGCTTTCAGCTGGACTTGTTATTGTTTGGAAGTGATTGTTTTACCATGAGTCATTACCTTGATTTGTATTGCTTTTGTATTTTCACCCTCTGTGTGTTGTGTTGCCTTTGCTTTCAGCTAAAGCTTAACCTTAGTTTGCCTTTATTCTTCATGAAATTCATTCTTAGGATATTCTGAAGAAAAAGGGAAGGCCTTTAAAAATGGTTGTTTAAGTTTACATTGCAGAATCTTACTGCTTTGCTTTTTTTTTTTTTTGCCATTAAGTCCTATGTCAACAACTTAATCCTTAAAATGTTTCTTTTGGCTTAGCAGGTAATAAGCTTGGTAAATAATCTCTCTAATATTCTGCCTCTGTGACCTGCAAATTATGTAGGCTTTAAATTGTAAGGAAAGGCAGAATATGAAGCTTGAAAAATGTGAACAGGGATCTACACGGCTTCATTTGTTTTTTTTTCCAGGTGGCTTAATACCTGTTTTCCTATGCATTATACAGTATGTTCTTAAGTGGAGCAGTGTGAATGTTAAAAGTATCTGATAGGCACCTTCTACCGTCTATGCAGCTCAAGTGCCTAAAACTGATTCAGTGATCGGGTTTTTTTCTTCCTATCCTACAATTTCCATTTTCCCTAAAATAGATATATTTCTATAAAGGCATCTAAATGTTTATAAATGAGTGGGGTTTTTTTTTCCCTCCTTCCATGCTGTTTTTAACATGATTTATGATAAATTTATTTGTTATAGTTCTTTCTATCCTCGGCATTCCAAGCACTTTTCCATTTGTCAGGCATCACAGAGCTAGCTTGCTTTATAAAAGGAAATATGAAATCCGTCCTTGTATCAGACTGGTTAGCTGGAATTTTTTTCAAGAGACTCTATTCAAACAACTTACTCCAAGAATACTTGGCCTTGTAAGCATACTAATGTAAGTATGTTCCTTTTTAATTGGCTAGGAAAACATTAGGGTTTTGCGACTGTCAACCTAACTATATCTGAAGAACTGTTTTCACTAATTCCAATGAATGTAATATTAAGCCTTGAACTGGTGCATCACTGAGCACTTAGAGGATGGGAGTGATTTAATGTTATGAAGAATGGCACTAAGGAAGAAAAATATCTCTGCATATAGTTGTGATATGTATTATAAATGTGACTTGAATATAATTGTCATGGTGAATATATTAAATGTACAAAAATGAGAAATTGTAAGTGGTTGCCACTGTAACTTTTTTACAATGTGCTTTAGAATCATAAGCAGAAATTATATTCTTGCCTTACTAGGATTTTACTGGTTAATTTTTATATTGTACAGAAACTGGTTTTGAAAGCTTTCTTCATATCAGATAGCCTTTATCCATAACAGGGTTACACTCATGTACTACTCTTAGCCTTTTAAGCCAGGCCTTCTGTGAGTAAGGACACAAGCTGGGTATGTTTTTTAAGCTTTTCATATTTGTAAATTTAGAAAACTTAGCTCATCCTGAATTAAGGTAGAACATGCTGCTTTACATAAAAGGCTGTAAATCTTTGTAAATCATCACCTATGTGTTACCCTTGTCTAAGTATGTTCTTCATCAAACACTGTGGAAGGTTGAAGAAGTGGCCAAGACTTACTCTCCTGCTGAGACATTCAAAGATTGAAAACCAAACCACCTCAGATTGGAAAGCCTCAGCACTTCTATGAGTGATAAATTGAAGAATTGGTAGTATACGATAGAGGAATGGTAACCAATCTAGTTTAAACTGTGTCTCTCTCATGGTTTCAGGAATGTTTTCAGTATACCCTTGACCTTCCTGTAGCATCTTCTTCCAAACCTTTTAGTCCTGTGGTCCCAGTTCTGTACTCAGCCTGTACAACTGCTCTAATTGTGAGTCTGCCTTTCTGTCTCTTCAGGAGTTGTCAAAGGGAACTGACCTCTGTCCTTACGCTCTGTCAATAACTGGATGATAAGACTAACCTCCAGCACTAAACCTACAACCCTTTGAGTATAAACTTATTAGATTAGTATGCTAATGATGTAGTTATGTTATAGTATGTTATCTGTCTGGGTTTTATGAATGCAAAATAACATCCATATGTATGCACTCATAAATCATATGACCAGAGTCATATATCTTTTGATCGCTTGTATTTTGTTCTTCTCTTTCTAAAAAGTTTGTCTTCTTTCTGAAAGAAATGCATAAAGTATGTGGTTAACACTGATACTGCAATAAAAGTTCATTCCAGAACGTACAAATTTATTGTTTCAAATTAATACAAGACTTGCGAGGGCTGGCACTTCCTGCCTTGAACGCTTCTGTGTCTGGAACTTCCACATGTTTATCTAAGTAATTTGGCTAAAACTTTTTATACAGCTATTTATTATAATAAAGTTCAATTATGATTTTGTTAAGTAACTGCTCCTGAAATTTTATCAGAATGTACCTTGAATTATTTCCCCTTTCCTTCTTTCCTGGCTTTTAAAATCTGATTTGCATTTAGTTCAAGGGAATTTATTCACATCTTCTGATTTGTTCATGTCTTCTCAATTCTTGTCTTCTGATTCTTTGTGAAACACACATATTTGGTCTAGAATTGTTGGGGCAGGGAGATGCATAAAGTATATATGCACATTTACAGACAGTGTCAGAATTGCTTATTATTGAGAACCTACCAGTTTTTATTAATTTAAAATGCAGTAACCTGTCAAAACCTTACTGTGTTAAACCTTTTTTATGTGTGTGTGTTTCAGTGAAACCTTTTAAGCAAAGAGACAATTTCTGACATAGTGTATGGGGTTTTCTTGGTGTTCTGAGGATGAAGTGTACTGCTCTGCCACACCTGCTGTTGTGGGTTTGTATTAGGAGATTGGCATTTGGCGCAAGTTGGGTAGTAAGTACGTATTGGCTGGTTTCACATAGAATGGAAATTAGAATGAATGGTGAAGTGTTCTTTTCCTATAAAAATGCTGAATTCCTGTGGTGTACTCTTGCATATTCACATACCACCTGCTGGTATTTGCAGCCTTGGGAGTGGTAGGGGATCACAGGTAACTTAGAAAGCAAAAGAGATGATGCCAAAGCTGGGTTAAAAAGCGCAGTTGTCATGGTACTGTACTAAAGGTGTGCTGCTCTTTGTCTCTGCAACCTGCACAGTCTTGTTCCATGTGTTAATTTTGGACTTCTTGCTCGATTTCAAACCTTGCAATATTTGTTATCCGTGTGATAATCTTGTATAGTAACATTGTGATTGCGCAGTCAGATGGTGTTAACGGAGTTCTGAGGAATCAGTAAATGCATTGCCCCCTCTGGTATGAAGGTGCAAGGGATAGAAAAATGCTTTTCTGCATTCTCTGTCCTTTGGCCTCTGGTTTCAGCTGCGTGACTAGCTGAAGTCTTCTTCCTTTGTGACACCCTTTTCCCTTTTGGGTGGGCTTTTTCTCCAGCTCCTCCCTGATGCTGGCTGGTGTGGCTGCGTCGCGTGTTGCTGTACTCCATCCTCCAGCAAAAACCATATGGAGAAGGAAGGGTGAGCTATCTTCAGTGCTGTGCCACACTCAGGCTGTCCAGAGCTGTTTCTTTTAACAAAATAATTCTTTGACTTTGCTACAGCTTTTCTGCAAACTCTTTTTTTCCTTTTGATTCTGATTAAATACAAGGTGATTTTAACCCCCCCACCATTATTACATGCTTATTTTTGTCTATTTCAGCACAAGGTTCCTCTGAACTCTTTGTATCTTGGGCCATGTGCCTGTTTCCTGCCTCTCATTCCCTTGGTGCTGTCTAATCTTAGTCTGTGTATCACCACATTGGTCCATTATAAATACATGCCAAATAAGTATTTCCGAAGGTTCTTATTCTGGTATGACTTTAGCATTAAATACCTTTATTTTAACTGCTCACAAAAAAATGTTTACCACTGCTAAATTCCAACCACTTCTGCATCCAACAGCTGAGTATCTTGTGCGGAGCTGAAATGAGCCTTGGCACAGTCATTTACATCTGGTGTATGAAACCGTAACTAGCCTTTTGACAGAAAATGCTGTTAGTTTCTGCCTTTTTGTCCTTGTCTGTACGAAGGTTTAGCCTGCTGTGTTCTCTTTAATTGTTTTTTTTTTTTGTTTAATTAAAATTACAGTACATTTTTTCAATCCTATTGCCGCTTTTAAAATTCCAGGTCATGTCATGACTTTTCTTGCACATTGATTTATTTTCTCTGAATATTGCTCTTTAACACGAGGTCAAATTAGATGCAAAACTACAGAACACTAAATGTCTTCAGGATTGAATCTTGTTATTAACTTCTTTGTTTTGTCTTGCTTTTTGCCCCTTATTCTTCAGAATTGGAAGGCTTTTTTCCTCCCCTCACAATCTATATGTGTATATGTATCTGTAGCTAAACAACTGGAGTCATGCAAAGAGATGCAAGTCATGGAATAGTGACAGTGAAAACTGTCTGAATTTTTTGTTCATAAGTAAAGATTTAGTATAAATGCTGGTACTGTTGAAGACTTGCTTCTGAGGTCCTTGTACTGTTGAATCCTATCAGACACCCCGTTACTACCAATGTGTACAGCTTTGAGACATGGATTAATGGATATGTATTAGAGTTGTATAAGCAACTAATAAACCTAACAATTTGTATGAAATTGGCCAGATAATGTCTTCTTTTCAGACTCAGTATACCATTTTCAGAGTAAGCTTGACAACTTGTTTTTCAAAGTTAAATATATAATAATTCCAAATTTGCTTAGCATAATAGGTTTTGCCAGTGCAGCTACTGCTGTTCACGGTGGTACATGTGCATTGGTTTTAAGCCAATGACTTAGGAGTATGTTTGGTCTCATCCTCGAGGGACAGTTGCTTCAGGAGAGTTCAACTTTCACCGTGTGAGGTTCTGCAAGTCCTGAATTCTTTCCTTAGTGGTGCAATACAGATTTTCTTGTGCTTCTAGAAAATACTCAGTTGTATATAGTGTACTGAGCAACAAATAATCCAGTTGCTTTGTTGGTTGAGAAGTGTTTATTTTGTTTCAGAAGGCTTTAAATATTTTTGACGGCATATTTGAGTACAGGTTGATGTTGCTGATAGCATGTTCCTATAAGCAATATGCTTCTGTCAGCATGTGTGGATTTCTCTTGCCAAAGGTGCTGTAGTATTTACAGTTCAGTGAACAGGCTAGCTGATAAATGAAAGAATATCTTAAACTTTACTTGATACAAGAATTTTGATCAGAACTTCCAATACTTCTTCTCCAAACTGCCATAAAACATGTCTCAAGAAACAAAGCAGGAGAATTATTAATTTCCGAAGAACATGCTAACACAGTAAGGGAAACCTGCTGTCCAAAGGACACATTGAAACTAAATTTCTCTCTCTACAGAGTAGCTCTTGCATGTGTCAGCCAGGAGCATAAGAGAAACTAGAACTGCTGTAAGTTAATAAATGTCACCAATCCTTGTATCATACCTACACTTGCTGAGGACTAACAGTGTGCAAGATGCCGCAAAGGAGCCTGTAGTGCAGTGGAGGGTCTTTGCTGAGCTGAGCGAGGTGTCTCATTGGTAAGCATTTGCGTGCAGTGTGGTGTGAGTTGGTAAGACCACTGAGACCCTCTCTGACTGGATCTCAGCTATCCACGCACCTTCCTCCGTCATGCACATGCACTCTACCTATCGCCTCTGGACTTGCACATAAAATACAAACCTGTGCTTATTTATCCGACGCAAAGTGATTTGAACAACTGATTTTACATAGAATGTATTAGCCACGAACTCTGAAGCTTTTCATCTGCTGCAGGCAGAAACTCCTCAGTGCACAGGTTTTGAGTAACTGCTTTGTGAAGTTATCCCTTTTGTATTCCTTTTATAATGCAGGTAAGACATGGAGATAAAGTGGCATTCCAGTGGTCTGATACGGACATTTTGATACAAGGTCTGTTTGGGATTTTTTGGTTCTGGCAGCAGCAGCCCAAGTCCAGTTGCAGATGTCGAATCCCTGTGTTGCTCACCCTCTGGATGCCGCATACAAAGAATCCTTTAGTGATCTGTGCACTGATAAACTGCCATGGCTAAACTTTTGTCAGTGGTTGACTATTCCTTAAAGGTCAACTTCTGCTGAGAAGAACAAGCCCTTTGCCATCCTATGGGCAAGAGCAGCCTGTGCCCTGGCAGAAACTTTTCCATCACATGTTCAGACATTAATGCTTACCTGTCTTGTTGCATTTAAGGAAAATCCTGGGATAATGCAAAAAATACATGTATTGGTAAGTTAGGTAGTTTTTAAATGAGATAAGGTGGGAAAATTCCATTCTTATGTGAGAATTTTGCTACTTGCCACCAGCAATAGCCACTATTTCATGCTGAACCCAACAAAGGAGTAAAAGGTCTAAGATGGAGGGCAGCTGGGGCAGGGAAAAGGGGAAGGCATTTGGAGGATATCTGGGATTCAGCTAATTTGAGATTTTTAAATTAAATCTTATTTCTGATTTTCTGAAAGCAAAAAGTCCCTCTGGGTTTTGGCCAATGGGTTTCTCTTCCCCCTTCTTCCTTTCATCCCATGAGGAGAGGCAGCTCAGCTTTGCAGACCAAGTAATTTTTCCCAACCTTTTTTTGTCCGGAAATATGTTTATATATAGTATACACATATTTAGAGAGTATGTGATGTGCTATAGATTTATAGAGGCAAAGTAAATAAAACTGTTTTTCTGGTTTTTGGTGATGGCCCAGATTTCTTGAGGGGACTTTTGTTCCCTTCCCACATCAGCTGCAGATAGTGAGGCTTATATATTCCTGTTCACACAGCACAGTTGCACCCATCTGTACCCCACAAGCAAATGATAGTGTCACTGGAGCTGCTCCAGAAAGTTTATCTCTGTTTTTCTGCCTGTCAATCCAAAACCTGAATTATTACCCATTCAGAACTGTGGAGAATGGCTCAGGAGCCAGTGTTCGCATCCTGCCCAGCGCTCTGCTAAGGATTTCCTGTGGCAAATCCTTCAGAAGGTTGGTCTTGGGCTGCTTCCTTCCCAGGATGCCAGATGGGGGCAGGATCCTCCTTTTTATTAGCAAATACCTTCTAGTAGAAAGATTTTCTTTTGGGTGGGTTTGGTTTTTTTGTTGGTTTTTTTTTCCCTTTTTGCTATGTCCAAGGTTATCAAACACTTTAAGAAATCCCTTTCCCCTCTCCCTCCCTTGTAGCGCCATGAATGCTTGCATGGGGCTTGGGAACCAGTTGCCATAGAGCTACTTTTATTTGTAACCTCTGAATAAGTTAGAACTACATTGGTATGGGTCAGACTGCTCAAACAGGTTTTTTTGGCACTGGTCAAGGAGCGGGAATAGGTGGTGAGGAGCAGAAGAAGGGAGGGATGTGAGTGGGATGGAAAGAACTGGAGATGTCAGGAGGGTCGGTGCTTGTGGCACTAATGCTGATCGTGCAGCATGCAGCTGGTTGAGCATGCTTTCATACACACTATAATTTTGATTAACTTAGATGAAGCCTATGCCCAGATAGTGGCTTGCTGTTCAACTGAGGTGGGCTGAGTGGCCCCACTCTGGCATAGCATTGCACTCAACACCTCATTTTGGGCAAACAAGGTAAAACTTTGTATGTGTAACTGGGAATGTGTTAGCCTGATGTTTTAATGTCTAGCCACAACATAATGGTTGTTAGTCCAGTTACAGTGACAAAACCAGATGAGCTCTGAGGCTGAGACCCTGCACTGGCAGGCAGATAGAAAGCCTGTGTCCCATTTATGGCAAAGTCCTATTTATTGGCCTACAATGGGTAATGTTAGCAGCTGAAACCAGCAGTGGCAAACTGAGGACCCAGCAGAGACTGTCACCGATGTGAGATTATGAGGTAAAGGGCATGGCCTGAAGTCCCTAGCATGATGCAGATTATCACAGACTTCAATAAAACCAAGATGTGAGTAACTGCATTAATTAACCCACCAGTAACAAGGGAAAAAGCACAGAGCTGCATAGCATCTTGGGAGGGGAAGGAAATCCTGTAAAGGTGTGCAATTTCAAACCTGCTTTTTATTTAAAAAATCTGAGGTAGTGTTACCTTTGCTCAGCAAAATACCTCCATCCGCTCCAGGCCTTTGTTCTTCAGGGTTCAGAGGCACAGTAAGCTCAATATGTGAATGTGGTAGAATTAAGGAAAGCCTCTTGTTTGGGTGACGTTTGCAGTGACTCTATTTAGAGAAAGCATGAGGGATGGATGACTCCTGAGAAGCTGTGCAAATGGGGCAGCATCACTCATGGCTGCTGCTTGTCCTGCTGTGTATGGAGCTGCATTGTGGCAGGGACTCGGGAAGCCACGCTGCATGCCCTGCTTGGGGAGACCCTGCAGCAAAAGCAGACCCTGTCCAGTGCTGCCGGGGTGCATAGGTTCCTGAGCTGCAGCATTGTCACCATGCATTCTTGTGTGTGACCTGTCTGAACAGATCCCTCTTACACAGAACAAGAGATACAGTTTTGAGTGATACCATCTGCATGGGTAGGATGTGTCACATAAACTGCCTTATTTCCCAAACTGTGGCACATTGCGCTTAACTGTTACAAAGCCTTGGTGGGCAAATGCTGTTGGTTTCCTTAGGAACTGTAGCCTTTGGAGGGAAAAACAGAAAGTGTCTGGGACAACAGTGGTGTGTTGTGAGTGGTATAACAATGTGCTGAGTGCAGTCATGCCATCAGTAAGTCTGGAGCAGCTGGTCCCTAAGGCAAGGCTGGACAATGCTCAGCTTTGAAGTGAAAGCCCTGGTCCTCCTGGTTCAGGCCTAGGGGTGGTGTTTAAGGAGGTGATGTAGGTGCAGGTAATGGATGTCTGTGTCAAATGGTTCACTCAGTTCTCACCACGCAAATAGTAATAAAATGTGATGAAACTGTGATTTAGTTCTTGTGATCAAACCAGGGGCAGGGTCCAAGAATTGCTCCAAACACGGAGATCCAAATACAGGGTTTTGACTGAATTCGCCATAAGGCCTTGGTGTTTGATTCTGTGTTTAAACGAAGTCCCAGAGTCCTCCCTAGTAGCTTCCTGACAAGCTACCCCTTGCACCATGCATGAGGCTTCACCTAGCAGCAGCTTGTATGTCCCTGTGTTTCAGCATGTGCTCCTTGGTGCTGTTCTTGAGCAGGAGCCATTGGGGTTTGGTCATGTCCAAGCCCTGTCAATCAGTACTAGGTCTGACATGGTTTCAATGTGATTTTTAATGGCTGAGAGGAATGGTCTCTATCATAAGGGTTAATTCCTCAGTATGTTTGCAGCCCTAAGTTAGGTGTACATTGTTCAGAAGACTTGGGGTTCAGCAAACACTGCTAAGTCTGTTGCACACTGCAATCAAGTAGAAAGCAAAAAAACGGATGGAGAGTTTTATTGTGAGGTGCTGCTGTGCATGAAGTGCATGGACAAGCTGACGACTCTGGAACTGGAGTCAAAGGCCACATTCTGCATTAAATATGAGATTAGTTTATGAGAGAAAATCTGTAGTGCTGTGCCACAGCTAATGCCTCAGCCCCACCTCCTGCAGGACACCAGCCTCAGAAATCTTCAGTGTAGGCAACACAGCCTGAAAACAAACAAGGAGCAAAGGATGAGGAGTCTTAAAACTTCACCTTTAAAAGAAAGAAATTTGTCTCAACATGCCTATTACCTGCTGTCATGGGTTCAGCAGCAGCAGTCATTTTTCTTTAAGCAGTAGCTGGTGTAGCACTGTGTTTTGGATTTT
>JASSUY010027056.1:0-10100 GCA_032466535.1 Forpus xanthops | reverse complement strand
CATTCCCCTCTCCTGTCCCTCCATCCCTTGGCCAAAGCCCCTCTCCAGGTTTCCTGCAGCCCCTTCAGGCACTGGAGTTGCTTTAAGGTCTCCCTTTCATGAGCCTTCTCTTCTCCATTCTGCCCCAGCCCAGCTCTCTCAGCCTGGCTACAGAGTAGAGCTGCTCCAGCCCTCACAGCATCTCCATGGCCTCCGGACTCACTCAAGTAGGTCCATGTCCCTCTTTTAGTAAGGGCTCTAGAGCTGGAAGTTTGAAAGCAGTTTGGTGTGAGTGTTTTCTCTTGTCCCTGTTGGTTACCCAAGAGGTTTGTTCTGCTCCAGGAGAGCAGGCAGACATACAGCTTCTTTGTGAGTAACATTGTCAGACTCCTACTGTGTCAAACTCCAGACTGAAATAGGTTAGTGGGCCTAGAAATCCTGCCGAGTGTAATTGCATGTCTTGCATCGTATGGAAAACAGGCCAAAAATAAACATGTCTGTGATTTGCATAAGTTCTATTCTAATCAGAACACTCAAATTAAAAGGAAAAATGAAAAGCAAAGGTCTTGGCATGTGAACACATACCCTGATGCTGGGAAAACAGTGCCAAGTCCCAAGCAGATTAAATGGCTTGTGTAACACCGAGCAGCTGCAAGGGCATTTTACTTTGGGGATGTGACTGAAATGTGTCATTCTATAGGAGTACACACTGCTTAAGTAATAAGACATGGTATGTTATGTGTACGTCAGTGCCTGAAATGTGATGCTGTGTTAGAGCAAACACAGGGGTACCCCATTTCTGCCAAATACTGCAGTAGCTTAACCTGCAAAAGTACCCTGTTGTTGTGTGAAATCCCTTGTTGGGGTGGGGTATTGAAGCAACACTTAGGGAATGTCAGTGAGTTAGAATTTGCGCATTAGCAGCAAGAGCATCAAAGGGAAGCATTAATATTAGAAGAGTTTGGGGACTCCAGTACAGTTTTGTTCACTTGTGTATGATAATTGTGCTTTCTAGACCACATTGGTTTGTTTGTTGTCTTGGTAAATCTTTCTCTCTAGTGTGAATACACTAAACCAATGTGAATTTAAGGGAATGAATGAAAGATTGTTTATAACTCAAGAAAAAGAAACCATATTTACCCTGAGGAAGATCACCTCTGTTATTTGAGTTCCTTATCTTCTGGTTTGGAGTGTTCCACTTCTGCATCTGCTCAGTTAAGAGCAGACTAAATGATTTATGTATGATAATCTTGACAGCTACAGCGTACTCTGGTTTCAAGGCTCCCAAGTCTTTATTTGACTTTGCAGTGTGAGTGATGCAGTGACAGATGCTGCTCATGCCAGACAGCCTCTGTAGTTACAGTGAGTTGTTCGATGATTAAAACTCAGCAAGGGATTGAGTGCATCATGTGGAAGCCTTACAAAAGTGCTGTTATTAAAACAAGCCTGTATTTTAATTTTTTAACACGTTTGCATATTACAAATTGTGATTGTTTTTTGACCCTTTAGATACATGTAAAACACTCTTGTAATGTGTTTGAGCTTGTGTGTGTGTCTCCATACAGGCTCCATCACTTGGATGATGGTTCATTTAGATCATATTGTGACCTCCTCAGTGTGTTTGGATTTATCTACTGTTGTGATGTCCAAAGCCTATTGCCTCTCATGCTTTTATTTCTCTCTTACTTTGAGATGGATGGATATTGCAAACCTATGTTTTGTGTTGTGTTTCAAGCTCCTAGGCTATGCTCAGTGAGCTGTCCAGGTATCCCTGTGAATCATAGCATCCCAGCCAGGTTTGGGTTGGAAATGACCTTAAAGCTCCTCCAGCTCCAACCTCTGTCACAGGCAGGGACACCTTCCATAGAGCAGCTTGCTCCAAGCCCTGTGTCCAACCTGGCCTTAAGCACTGCAGGGATGGGGCAGCCACAGCTTCTCTTGGCACCTTGTGCCAGCGCTCAGCACCCTCACAGGGAACAGCTTCTGCCTAAGAGCTCATCTCAGTCTCTATTCCCCCTTGTCCTGTCCCTGCAGGCCCTTGTAAATGTGTCTCCTGTGTCAGTGTCCTAAACTTGGCAGCGGCAGGGACTTCCTGGCTGTGGTTTATCTGAATGTATGCAAATAAATCTTGAGATGAAAATTGTGGCATTTTAGCGGATGGAATATCAAGCGTTCTGGTTCAAAAGGAGGACAGGGACAGGCAGAACAGCATTGATGAGGAGGAAGGGCAGCTACAGCCATCAGACAAAAGGATGCCTTTCCCTGCTGACCTGCGTCTTCACCTGGTATATCACAGCAGTCACTCATCACTGACTCTTCCCCCTGCCATTGTAATAGTATCAAAATACAAAATGCTGAGCAGGGTATATCTCTACTGTGGGGTAGTACCTACAAGTAATTAAACCCAAGTTCTCTGCAGTGGGTCTTAGTTGTTTTAGGAAGCTGTAAACTACTCCATCCTTCCGATGAATTAAGCAGGATACGTGCTGCCTCCGAGTGAAATGTGGGGAAGGATCTTGAGAGAAGGAGAGAATTAAACCATCTCTTGAAAACACAGCAAAGCTTTATAAATCAACAAATGATTGGTGATCTGCTCAGTCCTTTTCTCACTTCTTAAGAAAACACCACATCAAAAAGAGGAGAGGAGAGTCTCCATGTATAATCTAAAAGGTCGAACTGTTCTCCTGTGGAAAGTTCTGCACTCTTTAAATTGGAGGAAATGGTTATGTTTGCATTTTATTTGAAACCCATTCATTATTTTAAATAATTTTGAGTTCAGCTCCTATCTCCTTCAGGGTCTGATCTTCTGTCAGAAACAGCTGTACAGTTCTTTGTGCCTTGCTGTTCTCCTGTTCAATAATGGTACATTAAAATACTCGGTGCTTTCAGAGAAAACCCTGCCCATTGGTAATTCTCCTGACTGTACTCCCATGGGCAATGGGTTTCTTTGTGCATGCGGTGTACTACTATAATCATATTTGATACTTGTGTGCTTGAAGCTGTATCTGAAAGTTTGAATTTCACTCAAAAGACTTTAAAAATCCTTAAGGTTATAGGCAGAAAATGTATAAGGTGATGTGAGCTTTTTGGTTACCACTACATTGCACAAAACCAACTTCAAATGACATCTGCTGTCACTCCACAGAAATAGTGCACAGGCTGAGAATGTCTCAAGGTGTAATGAAATACAGGAAAGAAAAAGCAACGTTCGCTGAAAAGTAATGAACTGTGTGCTCCACCTGTATCTGTGTCCAGCACTTCTGATCTCTTGGTGTACTCATCTTTTGGGGGTTTTTACATGCATGTTTTGTTTCAGAGGCAGGAAATCAAGATGAGCTCTTAGGCAGAAGCTGTTCTCTGTGAGGGTGCTGAGGCGCTGGCACAGGGTGCCCAGAGAAGCTGTGGCTGCCCCATCCCTGCAGTGCTCAAGGCCAGGTTGGGCACAGGAGCTTGGAGCAAGCTGCTCTATGGAAGTGTCCCTGCCCGTGGCAGGGGTTGGAGCTGGAGGAGCTTTAAGGTCCCTTCCAACCCAAACCAGGCTGAGATTCTATGACCCCAACTAAATGTATATACTTTCTGAAATAACTACCTCTTCACAGAACTGCCAGGCTCTAATGGAGAGTCTCGTAACTCAAGTAACCGCTGCAGCATGCTACTTGGTTTTGAGTCCCATAGAGCCTTTACCTGTTGTCGTCCTACTTAAGGGTTTCCAGACGAGCCTGCTGTTAATTAACAAGTTGCACTGCTGTGGAACTGCAGAGTATGTCCCCAGCCTGCCATGTGTTAACAGTTGTGGGTGTCCCTTCAGAGATGCGGTGGTGTCCAAAGAGCCGATCGGAGGGCTGCATGGAGTCCTGCTCTTGTGCTTCTTGAGCCCTGGCAGCCCAGGGCTTTGCTCTTGAACTTTACTGCTGTCCTCTCTTGGTGTGTGTTCTGGCATGTGAGCTAAATGCTTTTGCTTCTGGTGGTTTAAAGAGTGTTGTCAGTTGTGATTAGATGGGAGCTGCCCTCTGTGGGTGCTCAGGAGTGTCCCTCCACCAGCTACCCATAGATGTTTCTTGCTCTAGAGCTGGCGAGCTAGAAGAAGCTTCTTTCCTCTGTTTAAAACCTCTTGATTTCATAGTGCTGGATCCTTATTCTTCACTTCCAAGATTCAGCCAACTATGATGCATTTATTTGCAAACGGAGGCAATTGTTGGTTGGGTAACAAGTGTTATTTTCATCTAGCAACCAAATGGCACTGAAAGACTGTCTAAATGCCATCTGTGTTCTGCCAATGTTTTCTTTCTTCTTCCTTCTGCACTAAACAATAGGGTTTTTTACTTTTATTTTTTCCCCCATGGTAGCTGAGGAGCCCAGCCATGTTTATTCACTATCTAGAGGCTTCTGTGACAGTCGAGTTCCCTGTTTCTACACTGCCAAAAGTAGAAACCTGGAGGATTACATACAGGCTCCCACTGTTGATACTTCATCTCTTGTCCTTTGCAGCTCCAAGTGCTTTGCAGAATAAACAATGCATTATTTGCCAGTGCTTTTTGTGTTTCTTAAAGGTTGCTTGGGGATATGCCTTCCAAAGGGTATTTTAGTTATCTTCAGAACTTGAACTGCTTTCAGGATGAAGTTCATAAGGAAATGCAAAGGCAAATTATTTTTGCTTAGGTTTACCAATAGTGGGCTGGTTTGTTGGCAGAACATTTCCAACCCTGTAAGATTTCAAGGAAGCAGTACAGCACAGTATGGTGTGACATTCAGGAATGGGGATTAAGAGACTTTATCTACCTGCATCAGTCACCATCTAGTCTGAAGAGCTGAATGGGTTATCCTGTAAAAGCTTGTGTTGGTCATTTCCTCTTTGATCATTCCTAGTAATGAGCTCTTTGCTATATCTATAGGCTTAAAAAGCCAAAGCTCATAGTTACTGCTGTTTTCCGAGTGTATTTTGTATTGCTAACGCAAATAAGAAGATCCCTAAAGTGAAGTGGGATGTACCTACTGTAATGAGGTTTGGGGCAGCCTTGTTTCTTAAATCTGGATAAAGAGTTCTTCATTTATTCCAGCAGTACCATAAAATACCCTTCCAGTGTTCTGAATGCAATGGTAAACAACATACTAATACTGGAAGGCTTCTCTCTACCAGAATTTCTGCAAATAAAAATATATATTACCAAGAATTGATTGGACAGCATGTAACAAAGTGCAATTAAAGAAACCTTTCAAAGTAGACCTTTCTAATGTTTTTCAGCTAGTAAATGAGTCTGCTTTGATGGATTATTGTGGTTATGAAGTGCCTTGAGGTTTTTTCTGTACAATAGGCCCTATGTAAATTCTTCTGTGAATTGTTCTGCATCTATCATGTTAATGTAATTAGGTGAATCTAACATACTTACCCTTTACTTTGTCTGCATTTGCAGAATATCTTTAATGACAAAGCCACAGTTCAGCTGCATGAAAGATCCTTAATTCAATTTTCTTCAAAGAAGATTGACGCTACTCACATTTAGCCACTCAACAACCTCTATTTCATGTCATGGGAATTGGCAAAGGCTCTGCACCATGATTTCAGTACAAAGAATCAAGATTTGCTGTTGTCCTTAAAAGTTTAAGGATTAGTTGTGTTACGTGGAAGAATTAAATCCCTTCTGCTGCTGCTCAGGCTGGTCCTGCTGCTTGTGAATGAGGTCTCTTCCAGTCCTATTTCCTTCATTCAGTGTTTCCCACCCATACCGGTTGGTCTTGCATTGTGCTCTGTGCCTGGGAGTATTTGTAAAATCAGTCTTGGAACCGTAGGTATTTGCATTGATCTTCGTTTTATTTATTAGATGTTGGCTTCTATTGCACAGGAAAACAGTGGGCAGGACAGCTTGAGAGTGCACAGAGCAGGTCAGATTCACCTGCAGGAACCACCCCGAGTTTGCATCTCTCCTGAGTCCATCTCTGTAGGACACTGGCATGCAGGAGGGTAGTGATTTCCCTATGGCTAGTGGCCCTTTATTGCATCTTTATGTGATGCAATTAAAAAGCATGGTAAAATAAAGCAAAGCTGTAGCAGTCAAAGCTGTCAGAAAGCTGCGACGTTCTCAGCAGGGCTGTGTACAAAAGCTCATCTCAAAGGAAGAACAGTGTAAAGGGCTTCTCCCAAACTGTTCTTTGCTTGAAAGCTTGGATATTTCCTCAACTGCTCTTTTTTGTTCCTTTATTAACATGCTTCCTCCAGATGCTGGAATAACTTCCAGAACCGTGGAATGAGGCTGATTGGGATTTCTCACACACAGATGCCATGCAAGGCCACGTCTCTGCCCTTCTCTCCATGTTTTGCTCCACTTGTTCCTGAGCGTCTTGCTCCTCCATGTGCATTCCTCACCTAAACCTGGAATGACTCTGCTGCTCCTGCAGTTGAGTCATAGTTGATACTAACCCTGTGCCAGAGGCTCCAGTCCACACCTTCATGTTTTAAGTTTGGGGGGAGTACTCATGTAGCTTGCAGAGTGCAGCAGGGCTTAATAAAAGTGTCTTTGCTGCCCTGTCTTCAGTCAGATGCTCTTTGCAGACATGTAGTAAAGGGAAATTCACCCAGCTCAGCACCTTTAGTGGGATTCTGTTAATAGCCAAAAGATTTTTACGACCTCTTGACAAGGAATTTAAAATCTATTTTAAAAATGCTTTCTTATAGCACCATTCTGAATCACAGCGTCTCCTTTGATACCTATTCCTATTCCCAAATACTCCAGTTTTATCTCTGCTCATCAGCTTCTCATCCTCAGGGCTTTCCTTTCCCCTGCCAAACAACTTTCCCAAGCCATTCCCCAGTTCTCCCTCTGCTTATATTTCAGAAGAGTTTGTTTCTTGATGTCTGTTGAACTGCTCTCAACCTAAAGCTCTACAAATGATCCTGGGTTGAAGGAGAAGGGTGAGAAGTCTGCCAGTATGGCCCGAACAGATTAAAACACATTTTTCTCTTTTTTCATGCCCTTAAAAAAATCCTCAGGTTATTAAAATGTTATCTTTGTAAAATGCATGATTTGCCTTTCCCAGCTAAACCCAAGCTTCCAACGTATCTGGCTCATCTCCTACGTTTGTTCTAGAAAATCAAGTTCCATTCTCCACCTTGTCTGTTCTTTTCATTGTCAGGGAAAAATCTCCGTCTTGTGACAGATCTCTGTTTTCAGACAAATGTCACTACCTACCAGTGATAGAGCAAATCAAGATTCCCTTAGAGTATCCGAACCAGAGACCAGCCTGCTGTGGCCCCTCAGAGTCTCTGCTGAATGAGTCAATGGTTGGCCTTTTCTGGTGTCGGGTCTGGCAATCAAACGTGATGATTCATTTAGACTTTGGGAGCAGAGCACTGCAGACCTACTGCTGCTTGAGTCTCATTAAAAGGCAAGCGAAGCTGTACATGCCACATTCCTGTGATGATTATCTGCTTTTGCACTTTTGAACATTCATTTACCTCTGAAGCAGTGGGTCATCGCTGGATGGCACATAGGTGCTTATCGAGCCCTGTGGACTGAACATGACTATTTTCTTGCTCTGTCTCACCCTTTGTCTCTTAGTAATCCTTCACCTGACAGTGAGCTTGATTGCTCCTAGGGAATGAGCAGAAGTTACCTCGAGTTGAGATCAGCCCATAACAGGACCAGGATCTCAGTTCCCAGGCAGATTGCTGGTACAGATGTGGTCATCATCTCAACTTCCTTACTGGCCTGAATTTTCCCATGGAGCTTCCCTCTGTAATGGGCAGAGCCCAAGCTTAGATTCTTGCATGCATTATGTGGAAACAGGGAGGTGTTGAGCAGGCCCATGTCCATGGAGCCTTTGGTGGGATGTAACACTGAGGTGTGAGCTGCTAAGCAGCACTCTGCCTTGGCTGTTCTCCTTGGTGTTTCCAGGGCTGCTGGAACCTGTGAAGGAAACTCAGAGTCCTGCCCAGTAACACATCAGTGTTTCTGCCCCATGAGCTGACGAAACCTGCGCTTGCTGACTGGGGTGGACGTTCTCAAAGTGGTGCTGTGTTTGAATTCAAATAATTTGAACTTTCCATGTGTTTTTTGTATGGGGAATGCAGGTGTGTGTTGGCTGGGGGAGCAGTATCAGTGAGGGCTATGGCACTGCTGGACCTTCCCATCTCTTCCGTCTTCTGTGAATATGGTGATGCTGTTGCATACTTAAAAGCAAATGGTCTGTGTTCAGTGAACACATGCATTAGGATCTGTAACTTGCATTAAATTATTATATGCAAGCAGTGGATGAGGAATATCACAGAGTTAATGTGTTGCACACTAATTGTAACGTTGGTTTCCTGGTACAGAGTAACTGTTCAGCAGAACATCTCCTGAAATGGCTTTTGCTTAGTCCTGTCAACAATCACTTCATCTTACTGTGTGTATTGACAGGCTAGTTTTAATTAAAACTGTAACTGTTTCACTTGATCGACTCTGTCATTCCTGTTTTAGTTAGCCATTTCTAAGCTAGGCCATTTAGCTCGTTTAGCAGCCCTTAACGTGTGTTTCATATGGAGTTTTCACATTCCAGGTTGCCTGTTGCAACTGCTTCTTGCGTTAACACATCAGGCAGCTGAACATCACCTTGGGCAATGAGGAGTTCTGTTTGTGCATATGATGGTCTGAGCTTCCAGTGTGAAACTGATGATGTTTCTCCCCTGCTTTGCTCCCATTGAGACAACAAAATCGTATGGAATCAGCCAGGGTGGAAAAGCTTTCAACTCATCCGCTCCAACCGTTCCCCAGCACTGCCATGGCCACCACTGCCCATGGCACTGAGGCCTCGTCTCCACCGTGTGTGAGCACTTGCAGGGATGGTGACTGCAGCACTGCCCTGGGCAGTTCCAATGCTGAGCACCCTTTGGGGCAGGAATTGTTCCTCAGCTCCATCTAAACCTCCCCCAGTGCAGCTTGAGGCCGGTTCCTCTTGTCTCATCCCAACCCCAGCTCTCTAAAACCTGCTGTCTGGTAGGGGTAGAGAGCAGTAAGGTCCCCCTGAGCCTTCTCAAGGAGGTAACTAAGGCAGTATCTGATCTGCATCATTTTCCTTCTGTTCTGCTTCAAACCCCTTGTGGGCAGGGTGCCGGGGTCAAGGAGGGCTGAGGGCGCTTTGGGGGGCGAGGAACGGGGGGAGGAAGAGGGAGCTCAGCTCCAGCGCCACAGACGGATCTCCACCGCTCCGGAGCCAGGCCCCGCTCCGGAGCCAGACCCGGCTCCGGTCCGGTTCGAAGCTCGTGTCCAGCTCCGCGGCGGCAGGCCTCGCTCGGCCGGCGGCACAGCGGGACGGCCCGGGCCTGCAGCCCGGCGGTGCCGGGAGGTGGCGGCAGACAGCCGCGGGACCGGGCCCTCCCCGCGGCTATGCCCTGCCGCCGCCGCAGGGCCGGTGGGGCCCGGTCCGAGGCCTCAGCGCTGTGTCTGAGGGGTTCTTATCCTTCAGCTCAGCGGTGGAGCGCACCGGAGCTGCAGACAAGCGTTTGAAATGTACTGCACGAACGAGGGAGTGCAATTCCAATTTCACAAGGCACCCTTAAAATGTGTTTTAGTGCTGAAGGCTACAGCGAAAGCGTAAGCTCTAGTAATTAATTATATAGCTTAATGGGAAAGTAGCATGCTTTTAATAAACTGCTACTTGGGAAAATTGCTTTTATAATTAACAAAAAATATTTTTGGGGAAGTTTGAAAGAAAAATGCCGTTATTCGGCCCTCAGCATTGCAGCTGCCTGTTTCCAGGAGGAGCCAGCATGGAAACAGAAGAACCTGACCTTCAGCCTCTCAGGGAAAGGGGATGTGTCCTCTGACAGTGGTCACCTATGACTGCCTGCATGAAACGCACATTGTAATGAACTGGAGGATGTCCATGTACTCTTCAGAGTGATTTGTGGGGATATTGCACACATTCCATATAGTAGCTGTGTTAGCCAGACTAGGTGATCAGAAAGGTGCCTTATAGTACCTAAAGGGGCTCCCAAGAAACCTGGAAGAGAGGGGCTTTGGACAAGGGATGAAGGGACAGGCCAAGGGGAATGGCTTTAACTGCCAGAGATGAGATGAGCTCTTAGGCAGAAGCTGTTCCCTGTGAGGGTGCTGAGGCGCTGGCACACGGTGCCCAGAGAAGCTGTG
>JASSUY010027055.1:9870-32902 GCA_032466535.1 Forpus xanthops | reverse complement strand
AGCCAAAAATCCAAAACACAGTGCTCACCAGCTACTGCTTAAAGAAAAATGACTGCTGCTGCTGAACCCATGACAGTTACAGAGTGTTTAACAGCTTGGGTTTATTCTTGTTCTATGCCCGATGAAAATTTCAGAGGGAGACTTTATTGTTCTTATGTGTCCATAGCTTTTCCACTACAATGAAACAGAATAATAAAGGTTTTCCCAGGCTATTTGTTCAACTGTAGTAGACAGCATGCAATTTTTTAGGACAAACTTAATTATTACATTAATATTTTACTAAAGAGGATATATTTTTAATGCCTTTGAAAGTAAAGTTACCAAAAGAAAAACACACCCGAAATCCAAATTAATGTACATTATCATAAATAATATATTTTTTGGTTTCCTTTGTGGTTAATAATGCAAACCAAGTATGTAATCATAAGATTAATACTAAATCATGATGGGAAGCAAAATTACCATTTACAGTAATAATCAGCTCCCATCATGACATAACAACAAACTAAAGCGTAATTGAACAGAATTATTAGCAATATCACACTTTTATTGATTGTAGAAATGCAGTATAATCCTTGACAGTTTTGTTAGTCATTTGACCACTTCGTGTAATAAATTCAGCTGATGTGATCTTCTTTAGGTCACCCATGTGAAGGAGATTGCAGTGGTTCTGTAAACTATGATGATTTCCATATGCCAATTTACTTAATATAGGAATTCTGTATGATATTCTACTCCTAAAGAAAATGCGTTTTCCATATATGTATCTTTTTTCTTGTAGAAATTTTTGGCTTACCTCATTAGAAATGGCCAGGATTTATTATTCTCCATATGGAAACATACATTTTAGGGTCTAGTCATAGACAGAATTCCTTATCTTATTGTAATGAAATAAGGTGAATGTGATCAAACAAGTATCATACTTAGCTCCCTTTTTCCAAATGTTTGTCACTTGAGTAATGGTAAAGTTCTAAGTCCATGAACAATAAGCTGTTTGATGTATATGGTGGCATACCACCATACACTCTGATTTCTACCTTGAGGGGACTTTTTTCCTAAATTTGTGGGTGTATTGCCTCTAATTTTAAAAATGCTGTCATTGTATTTTGGACATACAATAGGATGCTATGAGTTCTTGGGACAAGCATATAAAATAAGAAGTTGGGAAGTAGAACCATTTTCAATCAGAACACTAGCATTGATACTGAATAATCATAATTCTGCTATTTATTTACTATTGTTTGACCAGCACAATACTGAGAACAGTACAAGTCAGTTAAGATCTGAGAAGAGGAAGGCAGGAGCTGTGTAGGTTTGATTCACAGTAACATTTCTTTTACTTACAGAAAGGTAGAGCTGGAAACAATGTCAGTGAAGTGGGCAAACAGGTGAGATCTGTCTCAGTTAATTGCAATTCTCCCAGTTCCTTTATGAAGGTTGGTTGAAAATGTTGGGTAGAAGTTGACACATGAGATAGGAACTCTGTGACAGACAGGCTACCAAATGAAAAAAGTTAAGTCACACTGGATGATAACAGGTAAACACTGGGAAATAAAATGTGTTGGGCAACGGGCCTACCAGGAGACAGATATCATATGCCCCCTGTCTTGGACATCCACAGCATTGTTTTGGTTATGAGACAGGAATGCTGGAGGAGTAACCTTTGTGAAGAGAGGCCGGGGCTGATCTGTGCCAGACACAGCCATCTCTGGATACCTCCAACCAACTCACTACAGGGCACACCTGAGCCCCACAGAAGAGGGAGTAACACTTCAGGGAAGGTATAATTAAGGCAGACCAGAAAGCACCGGGTGGAGAGAGGAGGATGGAACAGAGAGTGAGAAACAGAAGAGGGAGCACCAAGCTGGGAGAAGAAGAAGGGGGAGAAGGTGCTCCAAGCAATGGAGCAGAGATTCCTTTAGAGCCCATAAAGAAGACCATTCTGCAGAAGATTTTTCCTAACAGAAACTACAAGGAAAGATCATACCAGAGGAGAGTATTTTTTCCATTTTGCAATTTCAGAAGCTGCTTATTCTGCCTTCAGAATAATAACTGAAATACCAGAGAAAGCACAACTGGCAAAAAAAAAAAATTTGCAAGCTCTACTTTGAATGCAAATATTTTCCCAAAGATTCCTCTTTTGTAGGTATAAGCAAAGTGTTTTTCCATGTTTTTTAAAGAATCATTAACAGGTTTTATTATAATTTTCACATTCCAGAGAATTTGAAATATGTAACAGAAGGGCAAGCATCAGACTCACACTCAGTAAAGAGTTGTTGGATTTAACAATAAGGAATGAACTGAAGAATTGTGCTATCATGTACGGAACAGATCTCCAATTCAGCCTAACACAAGCAAATCCTTTTTGGAAAAGGTTATGTTGTACCTCGGGTAATGTCAAATGGAAATAACTTTAAGAAGCTTTGGTAATAGAAGATTTGAGGAGCCTATGCTCACAAAAGAGACAAAAGCATAACTTGCAGCCTTACAGAGTAATGTACAAAAGTGCAGTCTAAAATTTCTTTTGTACATACTTGTATAAGAGATTGCTATGTAAAAGTAACAAGTCACGTACCTGAACTGCAGATAAACATACAACTCCATGACACTGGACTTATGATACTTACAAGATTGCCTTTAAGTTTGTTTTCTATAAAAATGCACATGAAAAATGTTGGGCACCTTCTTAATGGAGCAAAACGTTTCATTAACCTGCATTACATATTAAATATTAGTGACAATGTTAAAATTACATTTTTTTTTGCCATCAGGCTTCAGATTTTCTACATCACAAATGGATCAGAAGAGAAAAGAAAAGAAAGATGTTTAGTGGACAAACTTTCTGAGAAATTCAGAGGGTACACAATCTGAAGTTTTGGTACACACCCTTTCTTTTCCTCCAAAACAATTTTAGACCTACAATCCATTTTTTAACTTAATAAAACTCAACAAACCAACCCACATTGAAGAAATCACATATCCACACTGCACTGTGCACTTAATCACCAGGATGCTTGGAATTTGGTTGGATGATTGATTGGTTCGTTGGCTGGTTTTTAAATTATAGTTCAATTACATTACTAACAACAAGAGGTTTTTGTCTCATTTTGATTACAATATTAATCTGTTATTCTTTTTTTTTTTTTTTTTAAAAGACAAATGGACATGTAGAGGAAATTCTAACTCACGTTACATCTATTTGTAATACAATATACTATAATATATTGTAATATATTATACTATACTATAACATAACATACTATACCATAATGTAATATATCTAAGTTACTGCTTGCCGTACAGCAACTTCACTGCTTTGACCTTATCTGTTTTTTTATAACAAATCTAATATTAATTAGACAATTATTAATTAGATATTAATTAATACAAAAAAGTAATTTTGTACATTTGGTATCAAGTAAACATAACTGAACATTAAGAATTTTTCTGTTCAAGAGCTGGGGATTACTTTGGATGCTCATGCAATCCAGTAGATGTCTACTTTGCCTAGAGATTTTTGGTTTTCCTTTGGCTTAACCTGATGAGATAGTGATCATAAACAGATAGTTGACCTCTCAGATAAAACATGTATGTGAGCTTTTGTGCTACATATAGGCAAATAATCTAAATAACAGCAAGGAACTTACAGCTTGGTTTCTGATTTTGGAATCTATTTTACAAGTGTCACCTCAAAGCACAGTGTCCTCACAGAGCAGGACTGTGTTAATAGCTGACATACTGTTGTGTATTTGAGTAATATCTTTTAGAAAATGGAATTCGAGTAACAATATTTTATGAATTTGTATAATATAATGCCTTCTACTAATTATCATCCCAAGTAGTTCATCTGTATTATCACTAAATTCTGCACTAAGAGAAAAATGGAAAACCATAATATATCTGCCTGTAATTTCAGCATAAATTCATGCATGCTATAGAGTCCATGACATTCAGAAACTCTGTTAACCTTTGGAGTGAAGTGAATCATCAAGGCAGTAACAGCTGAGGCATATGTATCAGCTCTACCTGCCAAGGTGTGGAAAATGCTCTCTCCTTCTGAGCCAAAGTAATGCAGCAAAACATTTCAATTATCGGTAACAGGGCGTGTGTATCCTGCAACATCAAACATATGCAGGTAAATCTTAAGCATTTACACTTGCATCCAAAAAAAAAAATTGTGGACAATTTTAACAAGGAAGAAAACTATCAAGTGCTGGAAGAATCACAGAAAGAAACTGGCTCATCACCAGCTAGATCTATGTGTTAATGTGATAAAGACAGATGTCGTAAATTTGGTAGTAGATTTGCTAAGGTAGTAGATTTACTATGGTAGTAGATTTGCTACGACAATTATTGCAGGACCACTTCTACTTTCTTCTTGGCTAATAAACTGGTTTTGAGTATAACCGTAAAACATCAGTTGGGAGAAACAGCGTTACTTATAGGCAGTAGTATGCACTATTTTTTTCTCAGGAAAAAAAAAAAAAATTGGTCATTAATAAAGAACCAAGACAGTAAGGGGGAAGAATTAAATAAATTAGTTGCTGCCAGCTTCTGGTAGTTGTCCTTTACAGAATCTGATATCAAAGAAGATGGAAAAACTCCAAAAAGTTGGCATTCTAAATGGAGTTAGGACAAAGCATTTAAGGAAACCAAGGAAAAATAATTGAATTTTCTAGTGTCTGATACAGCTTGGTGGTAACCTCTCCTCCAAAGCAGCTCCACTCTCTGAAAGACTAACAATTATCTGACCCAACTGAAAGGGCAATGTCTTCTAGAAAGGTGAGACAATGAGGGAAAGAGAATTGAATTTATTGTTGAGTAGCCTTCCCAGATGAGATAAGAGACTTGATTCCTAAACAAGCCAGATTTTTTTCTTCTTTTAAGAGTGTGATAGCTATTTTTTCCTTTGCAGATACAATGGTTATAGTGCACCATAACCACTTCATCTTTTGCAAAAAGAAAAACACTGTAGTATTTAGTATTATATTTTCTATACAGAAAAAAAGCAATTCTCACAGACTATCCACATTTTAAATGCCTACATATATGATGTCAAACTACTGGGTCAAGTTAAATATGTGTTTGCACATTGTAAATGCACGTGCCTTTTCAGTTTTTTTAGTCATATATAACTGTATTGCTTTCTCTCCCAAGGCCAATGGATCCTGCTGAACAACACTAAACTGTTTCTCAGATCTTATTCATCAATATTTTTGTGGCTAGCACAGAATAAAGACTTAGTCAGAGCCAAAATATTATTAAGAAATCTGGAATTTATCAAGAAAAATGAAAGATATCTAATGTTCACTCTATTACACAGCTACGCCTTTTCTAAATAATCCCTGTTTCATGACATTTGGCTAATTCTACTTATAAGACAAAAAGCCCCAAAGTAAATATTGAAAGTTAATGAAAACTTGTACCTTTTTCTTCCATTTGGCATATCATTTGACTTTTGCATAAACTAGTGAATGATTTACTGAATATTTTCATCAGGTTGTTGTTTGAAGGCAAATACTATAAAATTCTTTAATTGGCCACATCCCACAGCAGGAAATCGCCATCATCAAATAACAAGAATTATGGAAAAAATACATAAACTAATTAACTGGAAGACAATGATTACTCATCTAACTCTTAACACATGGATAGGTAACATTCTTTCAATGCTCTTCCCCATTCTCCCAGGAGCAGGGGGGAAGAAATAGGGGGAGTGAGTGAGCGAACTGCTTGAATTATGGCTGGGCTTAAACCATGACAGATATAGAATAGAATCATAGAATAGTTAGGGTTGCAAAGGACCTCAAGACCATCTAGTTCTGACTCTGTTAGTGAAGAATATCAAAGTTTAGTTTCATTCTGAATCTGAAATAAAATTGAATATTCCATGAAATAAAAGAACAAAATAATAGTAAAAACATTTCACATCAACTAAAGTATATAGTATTTTTTCTGTTTTTACTTTTTTTTTTATTGTACTTTAACAAAGAATAGTCTAACTGAAAAGCATTTTAAATACATAAATCAAACCAATCAGCTCAAGGTATCTAAAATACCATCACATTCAGTCTATGATGAAGGCTTCCAACTTCCTTGCCATGTGGATTTTTATGTTTGTTTGTTTGTTTGTTTGTTTTTTCTTGCCTGGAAGGAAAACGCAGTCAATACAATAAATTGCATATTATAAAGCTTTTCTGTTCCAAAGCCTGAGACTAAATGAGGCTTAGCATTTCTATTAGTTATACTTCCCAGAATCCTTTTTTTGTCCTCCTCTTCCCCTCCCTGCCCCCTGCCTTTTTAGTTCCCCCTCAGTTTCCTAGAAAGGAGATAAGGTCAAATCTCAATCCAAATTTATACAGTTGCGTTCTGCTAATATTTAAGAAAACTTTGTGGAAGGACATTCTGGGAATGAATCCCAGTGAGGGTTCATCTGTTTGGTAATCCAGAAAGTTTTCTTAACTACCAACCTCTTATTTTTATCGCTATAATAAGTTTAATTCATTTTTAATACACATTAAGTTGTTTTATTTTTTCAAGAGTAACAAAGTGACATTTTACAGTGAAGTCATACTGTCTAAAAGCCTTACACCAAGAGGAAACTACTGATGGTTCTTTTCTGCCAAGAAAGTAAACTTGCTTCCGCTCCTTTAATCTCATTTCTAACCAAAAATAGAATCTTTACTGTTGCAACTTACTTTCTTTACTGAATTTGATACAGAGATCTGCTAAGGACTTTTTTAAACTCTAAATGTACTATTTTCATTCTATTCTTTTATTCGTTTGTTCTTCAAAACCTCCTCAAACACCTGCAGGTGTTTGGAGGTGATTTCATTTTACAGAAGCCCTTCTGGTTCTTTTCTAGCAGACTATGCTGATCCATGTTTTTAAGAATATAGTGATTTTCATCTTTTATTACTGGTTCTGCCAGATGGATTCTTGGGAAAGAAGCCAGGCTCACTTCTCTGCTCTTCATAGGAATCCCATCAGAGGCCATACCATACCTGTGTCATGGTACGTTGGTGACCTGCTAGTCCTCTAGCATACCTGCAGTTACTGACAACAGGTTACACATTTTGACCTCTGCAACTTCACATTCAGTTCATTCAAAACTCTGAGGTGAATGTTAAGCAGTCCTGGTGGCACATTAACATAGAACTTACATACTTGATCTAACACTTCCTTAAAATTTATTTAGCACTTCCGACTTACATTCTTAAAAGGAAGTACCAGGTGTGGGAATTACCCATCACCAAGTTTTCTGCATGATTCTTCTTTTAAATGCTTCCCTCTTACCTTTTCGTTTTCAGTCCTAAGAGCCCTGTTACATTTTGATTAAGGAACTATTTGTTCTTCCGGTGCAGGCTCTTTTGTTCCCCATCCTAACACCCTAAATGTCTCATTTTTCCAGCATGATCCCATCCATGCATTCAGGGATTTGCTTCCTGGTTGCCTCCTGGGCTTCGCAAGTGGAACTGAAATATTTCACGGTGCCTTGTGGTAGAGCTCCAGGATGCAGGTCTCCTGGATTGCATCCTGAATTTAGACTCTAGAATGTTTTATCTACCCAACCCTATAATGTTAAATATATGGATCATAGACCATATCAGTCAGCTGCTTTTATAATAGAATCATAGAATAGGTAGAATTGGAGAGGACCTTAAGATCATCTAGTTCCAACCCCCCTATCATGGGCAGAGACACTTCACACTAAACCATGTCACACAAGGCTATGTCGAACCTGTCTTGAACACTGCCAACGATGGAGCATATACCACTTCCTTGGGCAGCATGTTCCAGTGTCTCACCACCCTCACAGTAAAGAATTTCTTCCATATAACTAACCTGAATTTCTCCTGGTTAAGTTTGAGCCCATTACCATTCTCCTCTCACTACAGTCCTTAATGATGAGTCCCTCCCCAGCATCCTTATAGGCCCCCTTCATGTACTAGAAGGCTGCTATGAGGTCTCCATGCAGCCTTCTAATCTCCAGGCTGAACAGCCCAATTTTCTCATCCTATCTTCATACAGGAGGTGCTCCATTCCCCGGATCATTCTCATGGCTCTCCTTTGGACTTGTTCCAACAGTTCCCTGTCCTTTTTATGTTGAGGACACCAGAATTGCACACAGTACTCCAAGTGAGGTCTCACAAGAGAAGAGTAGAGGGGCAGGATCATCTCCATTGACCTGCTGGTCATGCTCCTTTCGGAGATATAATACGGTTGGCTTTCTGGGCTGTGATTGCATACTGCCAGATCATGATAAGTTTCTCATTGACCTGCACCCCCAAGTCCTTCTCAGCACTGCTCTGAATCTCCTTTCTGCCCAATTGTGTCTGGGATTGCTCCCACCCTTGCACTTGGCATGGTTAAACTTTATAAGGCTGGCATCAGCCCACCTCACAAGCATGTCAAGGTCCCTCTGGATGGCATTCCTTCTCTCTAGTGTATCAACTGAAACACATAGCTTGGTGTCATCAGCAAATTTGCTGAGGGCGTACTCAGTCCCACTGTCTACATCATCGACAAAGATGTTGAACAAGACTAGTCCCAGCACCGATCGCTGAGAGACACCACTCGTTACTGGTCTCCAGCTGGACATTGAGCCATTGAGCACAACTCTTTGCATGCAGCCATCCAGTCAGTTCTTTATCCACTGAGTGCTTCACCTATCAAACTGATGTCTCTCCAATTTAGAGATAAGGATGTCGTGTGGGACAGTATCAGATGCTTTGCACAAGTCTAGGTAGATGACATCAACTGCTTTACAGCTTTCCATCAGTTCTGTAGCCCCATCCTAGAAGGCCACCAAATTGGTCAGGCAGGATTTCCCCTTACTGAAGCCATGCTGGCTGTCACCTTCATGTTTTTCATGTGCTTTAGCATGCCTCCTAAGAGAAACTGCTCCAAGATTTTGCCAGATACAGAGGTGAGACTGACTGGTTTATAATTTCCCGAGGCATCCATTTTCCCCTTCTTGAAAATGGGTGTTATATTTTCCTTTTTCCAGTCATCAGAAGCTTGTTGTGGTTCAAGGTCCTCACGGCACGCAGTTTTGCTGTCTCACTCACTCCCTTCTCTTTCTTCCTCAGTCCCGGGGGGATGGGGAGGAGAATCAAAAGAATGCAGCCCCCACAGGTTGAGATAAGAACAGTTTAGTAACTAAAGTATAACATAAATCACTACTGCTACCACCAATAATAACACAAGGAAAGAGACTACAACAGTTCTTCACCTGATACCTAGCCACGCCACGCAGTGCCCCCCCCACACCTGATACCAACCCCACCACGCAGTGCACCCCATCACCTCCTACCAAGTCCAGCCAAGCCGTGCACACCTCCCCTGCACCACCACCCTTTCTGATCTTGGCTCTCCATCTCTACATCCTGGGCATGATGTGCTGTGGCATGGAATACCTCTGATCAGTTTGGGTTAGGTGCCCTGTCTCTGCTTCCTCCCAGCTTCCTCCCGGCACCCCCTCCTCCCTGGCAGAGCATGAAACTCAGAAAGTCCTTGGCCAAACCAAAACATTCTAAACTGTAACTATAAACACTGGTGTTGTCAGTGCTGTTCCCAGGCCGAATGTCAGAAACACAGCACTGCACCAGCTACTACAAAAGGGAAAAAGTGACTGGTGCTGCTGAACCCATGAAAGAGTTTCACCTCACTTCCATGATTTTTCAAATATGATGGCCAGTGGGTTAGAAACTTCATTTGCCAGCTGCTTCAGGACCCGTAGATGGATTTCATCAGGTTCCATGGACTTGTATACTTTCAGGTTCTTAAGATGGTCTTAAGCCAGATCCTCTCCTACAGTGGGCCCAAGGTCTTCATTCTCACAGTCCTTGAGTCTGCCTTCCAAGACTTGGGTGGTGTGGTCAGAGCATTTGCCAGTGAAGACTGAGGCAAAGAAGTCATTAAGAACCTCAGCCTTCTCCAAATCCAGGGTTCTCAGTTCTGAGAGCTTCTAGAGAAGCTCACATTGTCCCTAGTCTGTCTTTTGTTTACAATGTACCTATAGAATCCCTTCCTGTTATCTTTTACATCCCTAGTCAAGTTTAATTCTAAATGGGCCTTAGCTTCCCTAACCTGGTTCCTAGCTTCCCGCACAACATCCCTATGTTCTTCCCAAGCCGCTTGTTCTTGCTTCTACCTTTTATAACCCTCTTTTTTCCTTCAAATTTTCATCAGCAGCTCCTTATCCATCCAGGCAGGTCTCCTGGCCCTCCTGCTGCACTTCTTTCTAGTTGGGATACAAGACTCCTGAGCTTGTACTAGGTCATCCTTGAATATCAACTAACAGTTTTGGGACCCCCTGCCCTTTAGGGCTATATCCCATGGAACCTTCCTAAGCAGGCTCTTGAAGAGGCCAAAGTCTGCTCTCTTGAAGTCCAGGGCAGTGAGCTTGCTGAATGCTCTTCTCACTGTCCTAAGGGTCTCAAATTCAACCATCTCATGATCACTACAACCAAGTCTACTCTGGAGCATTGCATTTCCAGACAGCCCTTCCCTGTTGGTGAGGACGAGGTCAAGCATGGCACCTCTCCTTTTCGGCTTCTCTATTACTTGCAGAAGAAAGTTGTCTTCCATACAATTGAGGAACCTTCTGGATTGCTTTTGCTGGGGCCTATCGTCCCTCCAACAGATATCATGGTGGCTGAAGTCCCCCATGAGAATGAGGGCATGCAAGCATGAGACTGTTCCTATCTGTCTATAGTGTGCTTCATCCACAGAGTCCTCCTGATCAGGTGGTCTGTATCAGATCCACACAGTAATGTCTCCCATATGTTCTTCCTTTAACCCTGACCCACAAACCCTCTATTGACTGCTCACCTCCCCCCAGACAGAGTTCCATCCACTCCAGCCTATCCCTAACATTAATAGTAACTCCCTCTCCCCACCTGCTGGGCCTTTCTTTCCTAAAGAGCCTGTAACCTTCCATTCCAACACTCCAGATATAGGACCCATCCCACCATGTTTCTGTGATGCCTATTATATCATACCCCCATGGATGTGCAAACATCTCTAATTTCTCTTGGTTGTTCCCTATGCTATGGGACTTTGTACAGAGGCATCTGAGCTGAGCTCCAAATGAAGCTGGCTCATTGGCTGGAGCTATTGGAATATCTCTACATTGCTCTGAGCATTTATTATAGGTGCTGGCAACTGACTGGGTGTATTGGGATGGAATGATGCCCCACTCCTCAACACATCTAGTTTAAAGCTTCCTTGACCAGTCTGGCATGCCTCCTACCAAAACTGCTCTTCCTCTTCATAGTCCTCCATCAGCCCCCAGTAGACCTGCCTGCTAAATTGAGTCCCATGTTGTAGACACCCAAATCCCTGACTATGGCACCATGGTTCTAACCATTTATTAACCTGGCCAATCCTCCTAGCCTTTTTAAGGCCCTTCCCTTTGTCCTGGAGAATTGATGAAAAGACAATCTATGCTCCAGAGCCCCTAACCACCTGTCCCAGGGCTCTGTAGTCCTTCTTTACATTCTCCAGGCTACTGCTCTCTATACCACTAGCATCTACATGGATCACTAGAAGTGAGTAACAGTCAGTGGGACCGACTAGAGCAGGCAGCCTCTTTGCAACATCCCTGATCCATGCCCCTGGTAGGCAACCTGCCTCCATTGAGACTGGGTCAGGTTGACAGATGGGTGCTTCTGTTCCTTTAAAGTGGAGTCTCCTACTGCTGTGAAATGCCTTTTTTTCCTGGCAGCACCAGTAGCGATCTTCTTTACCAGTGCATCGGTCGGTTGCTCCTGGTGGGAGTGTGGTTCCTCATTAGCCCCCTGTAGGACAGCAAAGTGGTTCTGGGTGGGGACAACAGATTTAAGTGGAAGCTCCTTGCTTTTAATTGTCCTCTTCTTCTTTTTTTTTATTTTTCTTTTTGCTTGTTTGCTTTTTTTTTTTTGTTACTATTTCCCAGCTTCCTGAGTTAGTGACCTCCTTCTTCCCTCCACGACCTACAGTGAATACTTGAGGCCCCTGTACAGTTTGGGTCTGGAGCAAGCAGTGCTGCTTCCTCTCAGCTTCTCTGACACCTTTCAGCCTAGTGACAGCGTCCTGCAGTTCAGCCACCTGCTGCAGGAGGACCTCCACCAGGGAGCACAGGATGCAGCCCTGCCCACTGTGCACCCTCTCCTCACAAAGACCAGTGCAGACACCCTCTACACCCTGAGCTCTGCACTGCATCCTCCCCTCTCATCGGCTCTGTCTCGGTTCCTACGCTGGCCACCCCTGGGACAGCCAGAGCAGAGCTCCCAGACCAGATCCCATTCACAAGGCGAGTGCCCATCATCCGGCTCACCTGCCCATCCAAACTGCCTCAAACCCACCCGTTTGCTCACGCTCCCTGGGGCAGGCTTTTACCCAGTCAGGGCTGGTGCTATTCCTCCTGGCACCACCCCCTGTGAGTCAGCTGTTTGTGTCAGCTGAGCTGCCAGCTCCTGGGCAAGTCCTATCGAGGACTTGAGGCATCCTCAGTGGCTCTTGCTGCTCTGAGTTGAGGCTCCTGGACACTGGGCTTCCCCCTGCTCAGGTGATGAAGGCATCCTCTCTCAAGCTACTCACTTCAACAACTGAGCATCTTGTGAAGTTCATTGTGTTTGCACTCAACAGGCAGCCTACCATCCAGTTTTGTCTTTTTAACCTGTCTTTATCTAATAGCCAAATCTCCCACTACCATCATGCACTTGAAGTACTCTTCTGATATGAAAGATCACCTGATATGAAACTCCTATGAGCACAGAATAGAATATTTACGCTGTAATCAGAAGAAAAAAAAAAAAAGAAAAAAAGCTTAGGGAATTTCTCACCCAAAGATTTTGATCAGTGATGTTTTCATGCCAAGTGGTATGGCAGCAAACTTTAAGAATGGGTACCTAAGGGCTGCTAGTGCACTACTAAAGCACATTATGAACACTGAAAAATTCAGGAAGAAACTATAAGTCAAATCCTTTCAGGTACATTAAATTCATAAATCCCCAGAAGTTATTTACTCCTTATAAGAATGGGTGGGGTTAAGGGTTCTTAATAAACTTCTGGGAATTTTTAGACCCTCAAACCCAAGATTTTGATAATTACTGTCGGTATTTTTTGTTTGTTCATTCATTTGTGTTTTATTTTTTACATAGATGAAATTTTATCTGCCTTGCATTTTTTTGGACCAAAGTTTTCATGTTAACCACATAGCTGAATGTAAAGACTAAGAAGTTGATAATAAGAATTGAGAAATAAGTAGAAATTATTTATTCAGAAAAATATTTCTTAAAAGGAAATCTATGTTAGCTCCTACATTTTAGCTGTTTTAAAAGTACTAGAGTTGTTGTAGAGTTGGCATCATCTATGGATGGCTACAGTGGCCCAAGTAATAGAGTTCTTGGAACACACAGGGCTCTAGGAAGTCTGTGAAAGATCATTAGATTGTTGCAAGATGCCTTTTGTGTTCAAGAACAATAAATCGTTTGTTCTACAAAAGTCATATAGATATTTGCAATAGTGAAAAGGAATTTTTTAAGGCATTATTTGGTAATGCTTAATGATCAGATGTGACAAATATTAAAAAAAGTCTTTACCAAAAATACCTAAGTGATGTTAATCATACGAATTCTGGGCTAATGCATAGTTGTGGGTTAAACCCACAACTATAAGCCCCTTAATATCTTAGTGTGTAGTTAGTATTGTTTTGGTCGCACATCTAAAGCATTTCATCATATGAGCTGCTATGGAGAAAATTAACTCCATCCCAGCCAGACCCAATATAGACATAGATATGTATATATACGTGTTTATTCAGAGCCGTGTATATTAAGAAATAGTCAAACTTATTATATTTGTGGGACTCCACGGAGGTTTGTTTGGACTGGAATTCAGAATTATTTAGGAGCATTGTATAAAGATTCTTTTATGCTTATAAGCATTTATATGCTTATAAAAATACTTATTAGAAATTAAAATTTTGCAATGTTCTTGTGCAAGAGTAAGCACTTATCTCAATAAACTAATTTTTAATTCCTTCTTGTATAGCCATAGCCATGAAAGTTATATTCATCAACTCTAGAATATATACTACAGTGTCATGGATGTAACTGAATTGAATAGTTTAAGATTACTCTCATACTAAAACCTATGCTTTACAATTCTTTACTGTAAGGGCGGTAAGGCACTGGAATGGGTTGCCCAAGGAAGTTGTGAATGCTCAATCACTGGCAGTGTTCAAGTCCCAGTTGGACAGAGCCTTGGGTGGCATGGTTTAGTAGGAGGTGTCCCTGCCCATGACAGGGGGGTTGGAATTAGATGATTTTAAGGTCCTTTCCAACACTAACTATTCTATGATTCTATGCACATTAATCTTTTATAACAGTATAAATTACTTATATATTTCAAAATTAGATCTAGTCACAGGTAATTCTTTAGTAAAATGAAAGCTAAATTCATCAAATATGTTCCTGTCTTTGTGAACAATCCTGAGTTTTACAAAGATATAGCTACTGCTTCTTTGTACCAGATTTCTATCTGTTGGTATATCTAACTCTAAAAAGAATGTTGCATTAATGTATATGACATGCTTTTTAAGTTGCTTAATATTAAAGTAGCTGTGGCTTAGTTTCATTGCTTTGTCTGGGCCATATGTGCTAATGTATTTTCATCTTAGCACAAATGTAACTAAAAATGCACTAGATAAAGGAGGTCGATCCCTGAAATAGTTAATAAAACTGATCTGAAGAACAGAAAAAACCTGCTGCAGTTCCAATTTTTGCTGCCCAGACTGTTTTTCACCCTTGGCATACCACCTCAGTTACCACATGCATGACTGATGTAGTATCATGAACCACCTTTATCTGGGAATAAAGGTTATGAAGATCAGGATGCAGTGAGACTTTGGGATGCTTTCACAACTCTTTAACATGATTATATTACTAACTGTAACACAGAAATCTACCTTTTATGAATATTAACACAACAATTATATTTCCAGTTTTTTTTACCTGTAGTTTTATTGTCAAAGCAAAGTATATTTAGTGAAGCTTGGCTAATAGCACAACTAAAAGCAATATTAAAAATCTAATTGGGATACATCAAAAAGCAACAGCTAAAAAAAATTCTAAAAGCAAAATCATATGTAGCAACAGTATTATTCATCTCTAATAATGCAAACTTCTTGTACAAGTGCCAGAGGCAGAGGTAGAGAACAAGCAAACAAGAAAAAGCATTGTACTAGAGGGGAGAAATAATGTCTCACAGTAATTTATTTGGCAATCAATAGAAAGCATAGACCTTACCCTGTTTTAACAACTAATGAAATATTAGTTTAAAGTGCCCAAAGAAATTTTGAATGCTACCGGAGGTTGCCAGGAAGTAAAGTAAAGGTTTCTGCATTGCTAAGGTTGTTCGTTCAAACAGAAAAGCAGTTTTAAGGCAGTAATTCATTCAAGGGGTTCAATGGGCACCATAACTCACAAAAATTTTGAAATGTCAGGTGTTTGTGAGATGAATTGCTGCCTTAGAGCAATCTATAATTATTCATTATAGATAACCTAAATGAAAGAAAAACGCAAAATAAAGTGATTAGTGTCGACCCTGTTCTATTTATAATACTGAATACTGTACCAATTTCTTATACACATATATCAAATAGTAAAGGAAAAAGTGTTTCTTTTAACTGGTCTAAATTTACTCACTCATAAATTTCTTACATTTTTAAGACTGGATTTTTTTATACTTCATCTTTCTGCAGATTTGATGAAGTATTTCAGTTATGGATTTTATTTTCATACATATTTTGCAACTCCTTGCCAGAACAGAAAGGCATTTGAGTGGGGGTTAATTATATAAGTCTCCTTAAAGACTTTTTAAAGTAGAAAGACTTTTTAAAGTAGAAAGACTTTTTAAAGTAGAAAGTGGTCTGTGTGTTAATGTGAATCTGACCTAACACACTGATGTTTATAACTTACAGAAAGCTCTTCACACCAGGACTGACAGATCCTGTGGGACTCCGTAACACTAAGAGCATATGGACTACAGACAATAACATGCAGAAAAAGTCTGATTTTCAAAAGAGTGAAATTATATATATATAAAAAAAAAAGAATCACAGATTTCAGGATAAACAATTTGTTTAATTGGTTTTAGCTGTTCCTTAGCAGAGTTTAGGTGCAGATGTCTGATGTTAACATGCTTACATACCTCTAATGCACTCTGTTGCGTTGTCTGACTGCACCATATAAATTTGTCATTGAGTGTTTATTAGGTTTTGACTGAAAGACTTTTGAAGGAGCTTATGCATCCCCTGACACACAGGAGGATATTTGGGAATCAGATGAAAGCCTGGCCTATCCATCTGGAGATGCTGCTCCTCTCTGCTGGCCCTCATCCAGCAGCACTGTCTTTCCTGGCAGTTTAACTCCAAGAACCACACTACCGTAACAAGTGATTATATTTATACTGTGTAGAACAGGTCTATTGACTGAGTAATACAGTTTGTTTTTTTTTTGTTTTGTGTTTGGTCTCTTTTTTTTTTTTTTTTTTTTTTGTACTTTAAAATATATTCAAGGAGCAAATCATGAACAGTGTATGTTCTCTTTTAAAAATATCACTTTTCCTTTTTCAATGGTAGTTATGCAGTGTGAAGAAACAAAAGAAATTATGTTGCAGGTCAGCATATACTCCTCAACCTTAGGAGATTCTACCCTTCTCTGTTATATATTCATGTGAAACAAATTGCATGTTCCTAAGTTCACATGATATGTAGAACACAATATGGAAGGAAAACCATATGTACTCTGAAAAAAAAAAAAAAGAACAATTTTTTTTTTTTTTTTTATATTACAGAATTGTACTTTTAAGTGTACCTTATCCAGCTGGTTATCTGGTCTAATTTCTTTGATCACCATCTTTTCATTATATTATATCATATAAAATATAGTATATTAATTACATTTTGTTTATCGATCTCATTTCCAAACAAACAAAAGTAATACCCTCTCAAAAAAAGAGTGCTGTTGGCAGGTCTTGGGCTAAACAAGGAAGATACTTTGTAATCAGAAATTCTGTGTTTTCCTCTGAAAATCTGCTCACCATGGCAAGATTTATTTCTGTAGTGTCAAAAGGAGGGAAGAAGGTGTTAGGGATGCTTTACAGTTTTCTCATATTGTAAGCAATAGGGTGGAACATGCAGGCTATTTAGATTGAAATAAATTTTTATTTCTAGGTGCGTTTTTGCAATGATGCCAGAAATCACCATAGTAACTTGCATAAACAATGCTTATATTTCAGTGTGATAAGGTATTTTTTATATTTATTGAAAAAAAATAATTATTATGATGAACTGAGCAGCATCACTGAACTGTTTATACTCATTCTCACAGAAATAAGATGTGAAGATTTTGTAGTAGCAAATATTAATCATATTAAAATGTTTTTTCCTTTCAAAAACATCACAGAAACAAGTCAAACTAATGTTGTGTCCTCCCTCTCCAAGAGGCTTATAAATCAAAGTCTGAATTTTTTTCATTTAAAGGTACGGTTTTAATTTAGGATCTGTGAAACTGCTCTCTCTCCCCATAATCATTGGGCACCTCAGGTCTCAGTTCTTCTCTGAAGCGTCCTTGTAGCCTAAAGGTGCTTTACTCCTAAATTTAATGCCTCGGATCTCTAAAGTTTGGTGGGATGAATCTGGAGCTTGTTTTTGTGGTTGAGGTTTCCAGTACTGTGACAGCACTGTACAGGATCTCAGCTTTACCCTGTGTGAAGTCAGTGAAGCTTCATAGGGTTTTAACAGTTTGCCCACAGGCTGCCTGTTTAAAACCGAGGCCTGAATGTTATCTCAAATCAGTGGGGTTCTGTGTTGGTTCATTAGCTCAAAATGTGCTACCAATTTGAGCATTACAGTTTTAACTGGAACTTATTTGCAAGCTAAATTGCTGATGGAACTATTATTATTGCTCTGGTTGGTATTGTTTTGTTTTATTTGGGGACTGTAGGGAGAATTATGATAAAGAACATAGAATTTCTGAAGACAGGACTGTGATGAAAGAGAAAAACTGGAGAGAACAAAAGTCAGCTTTTTCTTCTCCTGTAGCAGCTCTTTCCATTTACCTACCCTGCCTTTTTTGTGTTACGCAGGAAGGAGGGGCAAATATATTATTAGAACATTCTCAAATAATAAAAACAGATGTTGCTTTTCCTTATACTGCCTCAGCCACCAACTCAGTTTAATTTTTCTTGATTCAAGAGATTCAGTATCTCACTCTCTCAGAGTACCAGCATCAGGCATATTCTGGTCACTCATTAAAGTAGCTTCCATCAAGGAGCTTCTATGTGGTGATACTTTGCTATGTATCATCAATCAAGGACTATCAGTCTGTGGCTGCTTCAGCTCCTGTGCTGACTTATGTTGCTGATACTAGATGGAGTGAAGATGCCATAAGCATGCGCCAGGCACCTCAAAATTTTATAATCTGTTATAACCTGTTGTCTGAAGCATAAGACTATTCAGGATTCTGTCTCAAGCATAAACCGGGAGCTGTAATGAGGTAAAAAGACACAAGTGTTGTTTGTTGTTGCCCTGGTTTTCTTTGTTACACCTAATCAAGCAGGGATGCAACTTTTATGGACCCAAAAGGAATATGAATAGAGGAACATATTTCTAGTACACCTAGAAGGAAAACTCTGCTGAAAAATGTTAGATGTCTCCCTTCTTCATTTGTATATTATTTTAATTGAATAATACTAAAATAAAGAAAAAAAGTAAAATCAAAGACATATTTCCACCAGTTTGCTACAAAGCTCATGTTATGAGACAGATGAAAAGCTTTTTTACTCCCCTCCTCCCCAGGCTGTAGGCGACCAAGTGGGCTAGTTTTCTACTAAAACAAAAAGAGAAAATCCATTTGAGAATGGATGTCCTTAGGATGAGAAGGGTATTGAAGTCTGACATTTACATTGTTTACAAGAGCTTCATGCCCTGTCTGGTTATAAGCAAGACAACTTTCACAAAAAGATTTTATACTTCAGATTTCTTGTGTTCCAGAGGAGGACTGTACCTAGCTTCCTTGAGTACAACTTATCCAGCAGGAAACACATTCTAATCACCTCCTGATTACAAATGTAAACCTGACATTTCTTAAATATTAAAATATTTTATTTTATATTCATTATAATGTGTTAATTTGAAAATAAAATTATTTAATACAATAATGCTAAATAATTATTTAAACAACAAACAGTAAGAACCAAAAAAGCAAAATAGCATTGACATAAAGTATGAGAAATTTATAGAGGGACACCAAAAGATGCACAAAATTAATGTCCTGTTCATTCCTTCATTTGTGCTGCTTTTAACTGCACACACTTTTAGTTAGGCCTGGAATGCTCTTGCGCTCGTGTTCTGTTCTGCCGTATGATTTTGTAACCAGATTAGTGTGGTCTACGATGAGCTCTAATCAATATCAAGCAGATGCACTCCCAAAAGAATTGTTTATCAGGCAGGTTAACAAAAAAGAAAGTGGGAAAGTCAATTCTATTGTTGTTCATAAAAGAGGTAAGGGCTTCTTTTCATCTCTTTTACATTGTTGCAATAGTTCCTAGGAGAAAATTTGAGAATATGTGTATTTAGGCACTGTATTTATAATTTTGTAGAGCTAGCTACTAAGCTAGTCCTCTTTCCCTTGAAAATCACAAATAAGGGCCAAATTAATTAAGTGTTATGAGACAACAAGCCAAGGGTGGTGAGTTCTGCAGAACTTAATAAGATGAACTGGATTAGAAGCACTGGCAAACCTGCCAACATCATTCTCTCATATCTACCTACTCAAATACAGAAGATATGAAGACTCATTTCCAAACAAATCCAGTGACTGAAGCTGGGCACACAGGTGCATTTTTAGGAGCTGCATCCAATATGTGTATGCTTTTATATGGATTTCTGGATATTCATGCTAGATTCCACTGTTTTGAAAATGAGTTGTGTGTTAAAAACAGTTGTATCACATTCTGCTAATTTAGTTAATTACTTTGATTATTTTATTGGACCCTATATACAGCAGTTATTCTGCTATTGTCACAATTCTTTCCAAGATGGTTACACAAAAACTTTCCCTTGTGAAGTATGAATACGAATTTATAATTATTATTTAGAGGGTTTTTTCTTAAGACTTTTTTTTTAATTTGAATTATTTATAATTTACATTTTAAACATTTTTCAAATTAACAGCTAAGCAACAATTGCTAGTTTTCATAGTTAGTAGCTTTGCAGTTATTTCTGACAGCAGTGTTATTGTATACATACAGAAGCCAATTAACAAGACACTCAAAATATTGGACAAGTTAAATCATCTTGCGGTAAATATTGCAGGTTAACATGCATACATGAAATATGTGTCTTATTAAAACACAACCGATAAATAAATAAGCGGATTGAATTAGCCAAGGGTGAGAGATCCTGGTGGAATTTCAATAAAAGAACTTTGCTACACCATTGCCCCTCTCTATCAAGTGATATAGACCTTTGACTAGACTATGTGGTGAGAAAAATTTACTGTTTGAAATACAATAGAAATATAAAGACTGTTAAAGTACGTTAATTTAATTCCTATCTATTTGCCTTCAGCTGGTCACTGTAATACCCCTTTCAGTGCAGGAGAACTAGACTTTTTTTCTCCTCCTAAATAATCCATTTATGTAAGAAAACTCCATGTGAAACATATCAATGAGGATCAAGGTTTTTTAAAAAATCTCTAATACTATCTTAGAACTTTTAATATAGGCTACATTGTTTCAGAACAAAAGCATCTTCACTGAATTCAGTGATTCTGATTCCCCTATCACTGACACTTAATTGATGAGCGTCAGTAGTAGCACAATCATGGCCCTAGTCTGAGAGACTGTAACTAAAATGTTCCCTTGTGACTGTCTAATGTGTCTAGCCTGTCTCTTTGTTTCTAATGTGCCATCCTTACATTCATTTTTCTTCCAATAATGTGCTGTCTCTTGTCTCCTTTTGCACTTTTTTCCAGAAAGCTGTCCTTGGAATGAAACTATTTAAAAACTGTGGGAAAACAAGGGTGCCTCTGAACACTATGCTGTCCTTCTCAACTAGCTGTTACTACCATGTGGGCTTATGCCAGAAAAGACATTGATTAGCCAAAGCCAAAAATGATTCCTCTGCTCCTCCCTCCAGACAGCAAGCATGCAATTTACGTATACTATTGCTTGCTGAGCATCACAATATATGCAAAGCAATCTGTATTGCAGCAATAACTGTCCTACCTGGGATAGTCAAGAGAATAAACTGAAGGAGAAACTGACAAATTATGATGGTAGATCTTGGCAGGAGCAGATATGGGCTGGCTAGTGTATGATGAAAGCTTTGTACGTCTTCTTATACATGAACAAAAGCACTGCATGTAAAATCAAAGTACATAAAATGTAAAGCAATCATCAAACCATGAAAACTCGTTCCTAAACGATAATAGTCACCAGCAATGCTACCATTAAAGTGTCTGTATTCTGCTTTTATACGTATAGGTAATAAAAGCAAGTACTGCTCTGTGGAAAAATGCTTTTGTCTTTTCTCAGCCTCTAAGGATGATAGAAATATATAAACCCCAAGAATTTAACTTGAAAGCTTGTTTCTGCGACTTCTTGTAAGCCTTGAGTGATGTATATGGCTATATATGCATGTATTACTTTGTGTTCCTGGCTGACTAAATAAACCCACAGCATTTCCAGAGTGTTTCAGAATGCAAGATGATCATCGGAAGCATCTTATGTATTACATATTATGAAATATGAGAAATATTAGAAGTTAAATACATGCACTGTGACTGTTAACATTGTCATTGATTTAAAACATTATACGTAGTACAAATTACTGAAAATATAGTAAAAATATGGATATTGAGGATGCATGTTGTTCATTATTTGGGTATCAATATTTCTTGAGTCAATACTTGCATACTTATGTACATTTTGCTCCTTGGGATGGGAAGCACAAAAGATGGGGAAAAATAAACTTTCCAATAATTTACCGAGAAGTACAGAATAGTTTGTGTTGAAAGGCATATCTTTAACAAGATCAGGATGCTCAAAGCCCTGTCCAACCTCACTTCAAACACTTTCAGGGATGAGGCATCCACAACTTACCTGGGAAACCTGTTGCAATGTCTCATCCCTTTATCATAAAAAAATTATCTCCCTTCTATCGAATAAAAACCTACCCTCTTTCAGTTTAAAACTGTTGCCCTTGTCCTGCCTCTACAAGCCCTGGTAAAAAATTATCCCTCCACCTTATAAGCCCTCTTTATATACTGGAAAGTTGCAGTAAATTTGCCTTTCAGCCTTCTTTTGTCCAGGCTGAACAACTCCATCTCTCTCAGCTTTTTTTCACAGAAGTGCTTCAGCCTTCTGATCATATTTAGGACCTCCTCTGGGAAGAGTCTGTGGGTCTGTGTCTTTCTGGTGCTGACAGCCCCAGAGCTGAATTCAGTACTTTAGATGGCTTCTCACAAGAGCAGAATAGAGAAGAAGAATCACCTCCCTTGACTTGCTGGTCATACTTCTTTTGAGGCCCAGGATGCGGTTGGCTTTATGGGCTGCAAGCACACAAATAATTTTTCATGTACCAGTTCTTCTGTGCAGGGCTGCTCTTAACCCATTCATCTCCCACCACATTGATATTAGTGGTTGCCCTGACCCAGGTGCAGGATGTTGTGTTTGTCTTTGTTGAACTTCATGAGGTTTGTATGGGCCCACTCCTTAAGCTTGTCAAGGACACTTTAGGTGGCATCTCCTCTCTCTAACATGTTGGCTGTACTACTCAGCTTAGTGTCATCTGGAAAATTGCTGAAGGTGCACTCAAGCCATCTATATAATTAATGAAGATACTAGATGGTATGGGCCCCAGTATGGACCCTGGAGTGACACCACTCATCACTGGTTTCTGTGGGAAGCGTGGATAGCTGTGTGAAAGAGTGGCTGGCAGAAAAAGGTCACAGCCAAATAAACCTGAATCTCACCC
>JASSUY010027053.1:0-15403 GCA_032466535.1 Forpus xanthops | reverse complement strand
TCCCCTCTAAGTTTGAACCCGTTATCCCTTGTCCTCTCAGTACAGTCCCTCATGAAGAGTCCCTCCCCAGCATCCCTGTATGAAAAGTTATTATTGCCATATTGTAATAATAATAATGAAAATTATTACTTTATTATGGATTTTTATTAAAGGAAGCTGAGGTAGAGACATAAAGAAATAAATCCTTCAAGAACCTCAGGCCCATTGACACTACTGAGTGAAAGACTCTGCCCTATGACTGATATGTCAGAACATCATAAAACGCTAGATGAGAACTCACACACACATACACACAAAAGGAGAATGAACCTTTCCAACAATTAGGGGGGCACGGACAAACATCTGATAGGAGCAGAACTTCAGCCCAGATAGGTCTTCCTTCTTGGCATGTCTGTATGGCCAAGAAACAGTTCATGAGCAGCCTCTCCTGGTAGAAATTAATTACTGCTTTTCTAAAAAAATCCAGCTACAAGTCACTGAAACAGAGTTTTTCCCTGTCACTTTACCATGCTGTCAGTGCAAATCTGCATGGATTTACAAATACACTTCATCAAATAATCTGTTAAGTTGAATGACAACTAAGATCCAAGAGTTTCTTTTCACAAAGTCAGTCATGCCTTATGGATGCTGCAAAATTTGATTTTTTAAGCTATGTAGAAATAATTATAGCATATAATATGCACTGAGTTACATGTGGTGTAAGTTAAGAATGTTAAGGCCAGCTCCATACAAATACTGCTATTTTAATCTTATTGAGTATTTGCCAGAGTTCACAGAATCCTCTAATCTACTAGCAGAGCCTGACATTTAGACCAATTAAACTAGCATCATAAGTGGCATATTACTGAACCAGTATTGTCTCACCAACATAGCACAGTATTATTTACCCCAGCACAAATGGAGATGCAGGCAGAATGGAAAGCATTGTTTCAAGGTGCTGGCTATCAAGGAGTTTTCCTACTAAATTAATATTTAAAAAAAAAAGGGCAACAGAGAAAAGAGATGAAATCTTGCAACATTTTTGGCAAAGCCAATTCACATACTGTAACACATTATACATATCAGTGTTGACTTAGTAAACCCCACAATTAGAGATCAGTGGGATAGTGAGAGCTCTTTCACTACTAAAAAAAAAAGAGAAGAAAAGGAAGAAAAGTGTTTTAATTAGCAGAGAACATACCTTTGAAAGCGCGTTTGATAAGCAGATACCATACTACATTTCCAAAAGCAATAATAAGTCACATCTTATTATGACAGGTGACGACAGTTAGAAGTGCTTGTAGGCAGCATGCTCATGAGATGGAGAGTTCTCTGTAATTTCTCCCAGAGAGTGAATGAAGAGATAAAGGAAGCTTTGCTGAGGCCACATTTTCCCATCTATTTCTTTCAAGAACTCTGGTTTGTCCTGCCCCAGCCAGATTTCTGCTCCACTCATTTGTTCTTCCTCCTTTAGCTGAGTCAGGACAGCTGGATCTGTAGGTGTGAGATGAACTGAATCAGCAAAGCGATCCAGATTAAATAACAGCAAACCATTAATTATCCTGCTCCTATTCTAATTCACTATGTATCACAAAACCAAAACCAGGTATCCCAGCACAGCTTAGGAAGCAGAGCAGGACACAGAGTAGCTGCTGAAAAGAGAGGCAAAGGACAGCTTAAGCTGCATATAAATGCATATAAAAAGACAGTATAATTTTGTAAGAAACACACGGAAACAAGAAATTCCTTATCCTATGACTCTTGTCTGTTTGCTAGAAATCATATTTTTTCTGGAGACAACCACTTTGACACCAGTGCCAGGTATTTAAATACCTCATTATTAACAGGACTTCACAGGTTACAGACATGGAGAAACACATTTAATTCCATCAGAAAAGCAATCCCTACCAAAAAAATCATATAAGTAAAAAAACCCAAACCAAACAAAAAAACTCAACCACCACCATTTGTTCAATTACTGGACAAAAATTAACTACAAAATTTTTGAAATCAAGAACTGAAAAAAAAAAAAACTCAAACAAAACCCAAACCCATAGAGAACAAACTTGCTGTAATTTTTTAGCTAAGGCATTTCAGTGCAGGACTCAATTCTGACATGGTTCTTTAGCTAGCTGCAAGCTGGTAATGAAAAACCTTTCCTCGTATTTCCACCATTTTCCCTCCTTGACTGGAACTGAATTTACTATGGGAAAGCTATCGTGAACTGTCTAAATAGTACACAGGCTTTTTAGCAGCATCACACTGTATGAGTAGGAGTCATGCAGCATCATGTTGATGTGTTCCATTAACAGAATAATTTCTTCTAACATTACCATTGCACTATACTGTCACGATTCAAGTTATTTAACTGTAATATATTTCTTCCATTTTCAAACATTCTTGACACAGTTGATAGAGACTTTTTATTCCAAACAATACATATATTTTTCAACATTGCAATAAAAAGCAATTATCTCTGTTCTTTTGGAGGCCATTTCGATGTATTTTCTAAATAAGCCTTTAATCATCTTCCCTGTTGAAAGAGGAGCTAGTGTATTAGTAATTAAAGTGGCCTTGGTTATATTAAGATGCATCACTTCAGCTGTGGATAGCTTGCAAAACAGCACCACTTAATTTGCTGTGACTTTCCCTGGTCTCTGTGAATGCCTATAGCTAATATCAAGACAATTTTCTTCTGTAGCATTGAGTTTCTTGTTAGTACTTTCTGCCAGTATGATTGCTTTTTTACTAAAGGCTTAACCCCAGCATTTCATTATGAACAACTAGAAACTTTCCCTCTGAAAATGAGAAAATTTGGGAAAACTATTGCTGAATCTTATAAAACGTGTCTTTTAATTGCAGAAAGTGCAATGTCTGTTGCTCTTTCACATATATCTTGACTTCCTGGACTACCATAGTCACAATTACAATCCATATAAGGATGTAAATTTTTTCCAGGTAGAAGCTCATATGATGACACATAAAACTGCCCTTAGCATTAACCATAGATATCAGTGGGGATCTGACACCATCTGTGTCATGAGCCAGCAAAGCTTATATGCTGTGCTTTACACAGTTCATTTCTAACCCACAAAAGATACATAGGATGAAGTTTGATTTATAGGAGACAATATCAGTTGCTAGTTTTTTGTGAACAAGAGTTATTCTGAAAATACATTTCAATATTTTTTTTTTTGCATTATAGTGACAGCTGGTATTTCTGGAAACACTCAGTAGAGAAATTCAGGATTTTGAAATGTCTGAGGAATGTAAATTCTTGCTGCATGGAACCTAACAGACTGGACTTGATCTTAAACAGGAAAGTGATCTGAAGAAACAGCTTTCAGCAAACTAGACTAAGTCATGTGGAAGAACCCCTGGAGACTAAGAAAACTGTCAAACGCTCCCAGTTCTGTGCCTTAGTCCAAGCAGGTCCTTCAATTTTCAAGCAGTAAAGAATTTGAAGGAGTCTTCTCTTCCAGTTCCCCTCAAAGTCTTGCTTTACCCTTGCCATAAATAGACAGGGACACAGTTTAACTTTTTCGGTTCTGCTATATGCTTCTAGAGTTTTTTCAGCAGCTGAGAGCACAGGAAAAGGCACAAGAAGCCTTTCACCTGCCTCCATGGACAGCTGTGCAAAATCAGAGTTCCAGCATCACAGCACCTTGCAGCAGGCTGAGCCCAGGGTGTTTATTTTCCTATACAATGCAAAAGTCTTGCAAAAGAGAGGAGAAAAATAGATTTTTTTTTAATACATATATATTTAAGCTAGAAAAAAAAAAAAAGACAAAGTATTTCTTCAATTGGGATTTTACAGTGCACTGAGATGCTCTTTGCTTAGATTTCTCTGATAGTTTAGACTTTCCCCAGTTTATATCATAAATGGGCTGAAAAAATATCTCCTCAGAAAAGGAAAGGGAGTGATATTGATACATTACAGAAGAAAGGAAACTATGTGCTTGTCAGTCTCTGCACCTGATGGCCCTGGCCTTAGACCTGTCGCGGGAAGCAGTCAGGGCTGGTATTCCCAAACACATGGGAAGATCAGAAAGCCCCTTTTTTCTCACCCACAGGGAAAGACTCTGTGTTTTGGAAACAAACATCTCCATCTTTCTTCAGTAGGTCTTGGTGTTTATACCCATAGCTTCCTCCTCAGCTCTGCAGTTTCTGTTTGGGCAGATGAACTCACTTTACTGTTCTTACCCTGTATTAACTTCCCTGCAGAGGTAAGTTTTGCAAAAGCAACGATTAGTACTTACTCAGCAACACAAAGAGGGGTCCAGTGAACCTGTTTGGATAGGTGCCCCTAAAACAAGTATTGAAAGAGAAAACCAAATGTTTTTCAAGTCTTCAATGTTAAGCTACTTTTTCTTTCTTCTGTTCGCTTGGTAAGCTTAAATTCAAGTGATTGCCTCTGAGGTAGCAGTACTGATCAAGTAATTCAGACACAAGAGCACTTACCAGCAAAGCACAGGGGTGGAAGAAATATAAACACTGTTCATCTTCATTCATCATCCTTACTGTCTTTTTCTGCATCTTCAGAAATATCTGTTAAAAGCTATTCTTGGGGCTTCATGCTTAATAGGAAGCAGCATAGTAAAAATTCCAGCTGAGGACAGAAGGGAAAGATGGTTGTGATGAAAATTGCATTTGAAAACCTCTCAACATCAGTGTGGATCTTTGCATTAAATGATGTGAGAGGCTTTGAGCAATGACACAGAGGTATTAGCGGTTAATCTAGTGTTTGTTTTTTTTTTCCTGCTGGAATAAATTGTGAAACTTGATTGAATTAACAAATTTATTCAGAGGCAACACCTCTGGTCAGGAAAAGGAAAAAGGGGTATTAAGTTACAGCTCTTAGGAAAGAAAAACAGTAAAGTAGAAAACCACAATCTGGGACAATATTTTTGGGTGATGTGAATTAAATTCAGTTACCAAGTACGAGGGCTTGAATCCAATGGGATAAGTATAATTGGTCCCTCAAGCTGTACCAGGGGATGTTTAGATTGGGTACTAGGAAAAATTTCTTCATCGAGAGGTCAGTCAGGCACTGGAACAGGTTGCCCAGGGAAGTTGTGGAATCACCATCCATGGAAGTGTTAAAAACAGTGACATGAAGCCCAGTGATATGGTTTATCGGTGGACTTGATGATCCTGAAGGTCTTTTCCAACCTAGCCGATTCTATGATTTCCATCTGCTGAGTTTGGCCTGTTGACTGCTCTGAGGAGAACAAGCAGTCAGAGGCAAAAGAGACATGGAAAAAAACAAGAGTAGGCACCATCACAGCAAGGTACTAAGTAGCTCTGAAAGGCCAAGACAAAACAGAAATCAAGAGCATCACTGAAAGCCTATTGTTCAAAATAAGTACCTTTAGTGTCTAAAAGACACTGAGTACAGAAGTACAGGCCACACTGATGGTGAAACATATTATTTTATTGAATAATTCCAGGAAACATTTCAGATCTGTTAAACACTATTAAAGAAATAAATGATATCAGAAACTCTATTTCCTAAAAAGTTGCATCTGTAGTAAAAGAACTGTTTATCCAGTTGAGCACTATTTCCATCCACTTATGTCATACTTTGCTTTCCTATTACCTAATTCCCTTGTTACGGTCTTATAAACACTCTCACAGCACACCCTTCAGTTCTTCTTCTTTCGTGGTTCAGCACACCACACCTGAAACTGATACTTTTACAAGAACAGCACAATTCTGTCAAACACCCTCAGACACACAACTCCTTTCACCTACAAACACCCATAAGTCTCCCTGCATTGAACCCAGAGTAGGAAGTGTTCTCAAACTGGACAGCAGAGGTTAAAGTAGTAAAATAATGAAGTCCTGTTAGATTCTCAGAGCTGTCAGAGCCACCTGCAAATCTTCAGTACCAAACAATTGCCAAATGTTAGTCTATAGGTAAATGTTAAAGCTTTTTAATCAAGATAGCCGTTACTTATTTTACATTTGTGCCTGTAAGCTACAATGGACCAAGCCCCATTTTACTGAGTTCTTTGCCGAGGCACACGTAGTCCATACCCCCAAAATTAAAGTAACTTTTCTCCTGTTCATACAGGTACACATCTCTTCTCCCCCCTGAAGTCTTCCTTCCACTCCTGGACTGCAAAAGCCAAGTTTAGCACTCTTGCTCCCAGTAGAGTAAAGGTTGGGCTTGATGATGCTAAAAAATCTTTTCCAACCTAGTTGATTTTATAATAACAGAACGAAAACAAGAGAAAGAGTAATCAGATACACAAATGAGAGCCTGAGACAGAATTATACTACTCATAACTATCTCACAGACCCTCATGGAAAACATCTAGGGGAGCTTAAACTGGGGGGCTGTAAATATCTCATTGTTGCCTGTCAGTAAATTCTTTCATCTAATCACCCTGCTTCAGAGCAAACCAGCTTTGAAACCTCAGTTTATCAAAAGGCAGCTTTATGAAGTCTTTTTAAATCTATAATACCAGATGGCTTAAAACAGTATTTGCTAGAAATATGACTTGGCAGGAAAAAAAAAAATAAAAAGACAAAAAAAATCTAACCAAAACAACCTTATCACCTAATATCACATTTAAAAGAGACAGTCTCTTCTGCTCTTGGGAGTAACCTGGAAACATCAGGAGTACCCTTGTTACACCTTAGTGTTGCATACAGAGATGCTTTGGCACTTCCCTTGGGTTGTGACTCCAGCTTGTGCCATCCTGTATCATCTCCCTGCAGCAAAATGAAGCCTGGCATTCTGGCCATGCAGATACAAACCTGAATTATAGCAGACTTAAAATGAGAGAACCACAAATTCATACTAGTAATTTTTGTACAACTGATTTTTTTACAAGTGACAGACAACTCAAAAATCCAGGGAAGCACAGACTGCAAATCAGAGTTCACAATTTTATCTCTTCTGGTCTATGAAAGGAAGCATTCGGAACGTGTGAAATAAATTCTTATTTCCTCATACTTTCCTGGGATGATCCCAGGAAATTCCAAGCTGTCCCTTATTTATCCTCTGTGGTCCACATTTCTCCTCGGCACAGCAGAGCGTTTGTGTATAGATCCTTGATCTTTTTTTTACAATGTTTAGAAAAGCTGAGCAGCAGCTTGTCCACCTTGCTTACAGACAAAAAAAAAAACCCTCATTCTGTTTATACAGAACATACTTGGAGAAAAGAAAAAGAAAAAAAAAAGGCTTTAAATAAAAATATTGAAAGTTAATCCACATGAGGTCTTGCTTAAGAAAAGATGGGGGGGAAGAGAGGAAGAGCTGCACCCGGTGGGCTCAGTGAAGTGAAGGGTTCCTGTTTGACAGATTAGTTATCCAATCATTGTACGGTGACTTTTTTTAACTCTTTTCTTAAGCTACAGGAACATTACAAAACACAGCCGAAAATTATTTACACTTGTCACATGTATCCTTAACTTAGGGATCTGCACTGCCACCAGTATTTAATATTACAGAGTACTCAGCCTTCTAAGATGTCTTTTCAGCTTCTTGTAACTGAATGCCTGTGAAGTAGACATCATACATACATCCTGAGAGAAATTAATTATTTTGCATTCTTCACAGGGCTTGGAAGCTAATGAACCTGTAATATCACCACTGAATGTGGCGCTAAGTACATGCTCAGTAACTAAATGTGGCAACGGATCTATGGGGAACACAGTAGGTGACCATACAGCTAATGAGCACTTGGTAATGCACAACAGAGATGGGTTAAATCTGTAGCAGCCACATGAATTTATTCCTTAGCTTTTTACCTCCGTGCAATTCCTTTTTTCTTTTCCCTCTCAGTATAAAATGGATACAGCTGTACAGCCATGTGGGTAAAAGGATTTAGCAGTGAACTCTGTTATTTTGGGAGCCTCTTTTCTATACTAGTTATATTCGTTGGTAGAGAAAAACAACTCAAGGAACAAATTAAGGTATTTATTTATGTATTGTTACAAATTTGTGTTTTTTTCTTTTTTTTTTTCCATTAAACGTATTTAACAGGACAACCTATTTGCACTCAGGCCTTTCAGCATTTTAAAAAGCTAAAATATACACTTTTGGTGCCATATATATTATGGTCAAAAATAATTCTCAAAGACAGACTGAGGGGTCAAGAACTTTAAGCAAAAAAAACCCTCAAGTTGAAATAGTCAATTCCCTTCAACAGTAGTTTATGAGGTTATATTCGTCACACTAGCCAACTATATACAAACAATACCACAAAACTACTATAAAAGCTAAAAAGTAAAAAATATAAACAAACATATACATAAATCGCTGTGTTTCTGAGTTACCTTACTATTAAGAAATCCAGTACAAATGCATTAGTAGTATTTACGTACTTAATTTGTAGTATTTAATTTTTTAATTGTAAACAGGATTCAGCATATAGAGCAACTTAAAACAGTTGTCAGAAGCGTAATTCATGATGCCTGGAGACCAAGAGTACTGTCCACACTAGGAAACCAAATTGACATAAATTCCCACACCTTTTCTGACAACACACTGCTGTGAGATTTAGGGCATTTAAAAAATTTGGAAGTATTTAATTACTCTAAACAAATTCTTGGATTCCACTGATTTACAAAATGCATACATTTCAATATTTAAAGTAGAATCAGTATCACATTTGCAGGTATATGCATTGTGTTCAGTAAAAGCGTCTTGTTTGTAACCATTTAACAATGCTTTGGTTTATTAAGAAACTTTTCTTGGCAACTCAATTAAACAACTGGCAATGAAAGCAAGCCATCTATGATCACATTCAACCGCTTAATAAGAATACTAACCCAGACACATCTGTTAACCACATACGAACTTTACAGTGACTGACCAAATGCTCACCATTAGGCAAATATGCCCAGAGTACTCGCACTGCTAAAAAGATGCAGTATTTAGGGACTGTCAACAGATACTGGAAAGAAAATGGAAACTGCCTGTGCATGGATGTGATGAGTGTTGCCGTCAGTTAATGCTAAGATTCTTATACAGCATAGGGTCTGTTCTGATTTTTCAAAAAAGATGGCTGTCTTTCTTCAGGGACTTTGCTTAAGGCATTCATTAATGTATTATTTGAAGTGCCAGGATGCTTAAGAAAACCCAGGATGACAGTTCTATCAGGACAGAACTGGAGTAAGTAGTAGTAGTAGCAGTAATAGTGTTAGTTAGTTCAGCACTGCAGAATTTGAACATAAACATAGACTGTGCCAGTTCACACCCATTACAAACATGAAAAATGCTAGTATCTATAGCAACTGATTTCAATTAAAACTCAAGTACAACACTATTTTTGCAGATCTCCTTGTGTTCAGAGACAAGACAGTAATGTATCCATAGGCTTCAATGTCCAGGAAATATGTTCAGAGTCAAATATCATTTTGGGTATTTAAGTTTTTGAAAACTCTTACAGTATTGAGCAGAGCATCTGATGAACCCCTTCTCACACATGATACATACATTTTGATTTAAAACACAAACCAGTCCATACAAGACACATTTTGAAAACAAGTTCCTAAAATGTAAAGGCTAGTTTGGTGAGTTTTGGAGGCTTGGTTTTGGATTTTTGTTTTAAACATTTCATACACTGCAAGGTCAATGTCACAACTTGAAACCAATACAGATTATACATCAAAAAAGTAAGAAACTGCTTATAAAAATGTTGGGAAAAATGTAAATCACTTTCACTGAAAAGGCTCAATAAAGTGCAAGCAGTAAATGCAAGGGTTTACATAGTGAAAAGTTTAATTATTTTTGTACAATATGTATTGCTAACAATGGGAGACACTCTATTAAAAATGCTTTACCTTGACAGCATGCTCTCATATAAAAATATATTCTAATTGCACTGCAGTACAACCAGACCATGACAGAACTGAAAATGAAATGAACACTGAAATGCAACTGCTCCTTTTCGGCAAGGTCCAAAAGGAAGAAAGTATGCAGATTTTTATTATTACAGTATACATCAATTAACTGGATAAACTGGACCAGCCAAATTACACAGTATGGTAATTGCAAATAAAAATGATGCATTGCTACTTACCTGCACTGACTCACAGCCATTTCTTGTGAAGGCATTCAGGAGGTGCCAAACTGCAAACATGGAACTTATTCCTGTGCAAAATACTCAATACTGTGATCTCTCACTAATGCAGAGCGCTCTAATTACTGGACAAAAGTATGAACTGCAGCCCGTATTTTTACATCAGAAAAATAATTTGTGCCATTAAATGAGCAGGCATTTGTCTTCTCAAAAGCATCTCCTTCTGCTTACAACTTAGTTAATTTACCAAGTCCTCAAAGTGTACCACAACTTAGATGATTCCAGTAAATGAAAAACAAAACCCCAAAAAAACCGCTCTAATATCACTTGTCACCCAATGCAAGAATTGGTTTGCAATTGGAATTTTCTTTTATGAAAAATAATCAAGCCAGCTGAAGAAGTTTTCCCAGCAGAGGGGACATTTTCAAATCATTTACCTTCCATCCAGATTCTCTGGCATTCGGGAATAGCTAAGCATAATATTAGGATGATCAAGCAGTAACTATTTTCTTTCATAGACTCCTATTTGTCCTGTAAGGCTCAGCAGCAAAATTTTTGCTAGTGGCAGGTGTTACAAAGAGGGAACTGCTTCCTCATCACCCATAGAAACTGAAGTCTGATCAAGAGCATCTGATATCTCTTTCTGTGGAGATTTTGCAAGCATCATTTATTTACAGAATCTCCGTTTAAGACAAGCACAGGATTATGACAAAATCATCCAAAGTGCTAAACTGATGCTAAATTAGTATTTGTCTATTCAGAACAGTCTTTACTTTTTATCATCCAGTTTTTGCTAATACCAGGGAAAAAAAAAAAAACAAGAAACTTTATTCCTGCACAGTTAGTGTTGAGCCTTTTAATTGCTCATAAATGGTGTAATGTCAGGTTGCTCAATAAAGCTCTGTGGAGACTCTGATCACCTACTAAACTGTAAATGTCAGTATCAACCTTGATTTTAAAAGTTTGTGTCTTTTGTCAAATTAGATGTCCCCAAATACTCATTGTCAAATAACTCATGAAGCACAATTTAAATCAGCTTGTAAGAGCAGCAATATTGCAACAAGACAAACTTTAAAAGCAGATTATTAAAATAAAATCTGTGTAGAATTTTAACTATGAAATAATTTGGTTTTACTTTACTTAGGATTTCACATTTTTACAAAGAACAGATGGCCACAATGATATTTAACTGTTGTTTTCCTGAAGATTAGTTATTTTTAGCTTTGTAATTAGTGTAACAGAAGACAAGTGCTTTAACATGAGTTTAAACAAATTTAAGACACTTTTCTGTAGGACCGTCATCATATGACGCTCTTTTCAATAATTTTTTTTAGCTTCTAAACCACATAAAGGATAATGCACATTACATTTTATTCACACTATAAAAAAAGCACAATATACAGGCCATATCATTTAAAGTGCAACACAACAGAACGTTTCTGCAACATTCAGGTTCTTCAAAGACCCACAAAAGTAGGCATTTAATATTTAGGAACAAATCCTGTTCATAGGTGTATCAACACTGAATCCAAATTCTGAACAGTTATCAAGCTTGCCCTTGCTGTAAGTGCCACGCTAAAAGCAATGCTTATGACCACTAAACAATATTATCTGCGTCCATATTACATAGTCTTGATGTTTCATGTCCAAAATGAAAGTTTTTATCCTTTAGTCAGTAAGGAGCATCGAAGACAGTTCTTTCACTATGCTCTCAAATCATCTTTAAAGTATATGTAGTTTCACCACACAGGCTGCTGCTTCAGATGTTAAATCTACCAAGAAAAATATGGTAAACAGAACAGAGTAAGCATGTGTCTGAGTTGGCAGCGCATGCTTCACTATGTTGGCACTATCTACCAAATGTATTGGTAACACACAGTATAAGCAAGTACCAATTCACTTTTCACTTCATAAATATTTTTGGTTGGATGTTTTGCTAACAGTAGTTGAAAACCTCATTTGTTCCTGAGATGAGCATGACAAAACAAAGTGAGCTCCATCTAATACTGCCAATGGGACAGTGTTCTGCATTTCCAGCCTTGCTACCTGTTGAGCCAGATTTATAATCTCAATCCTCCCCAAGGCGCCACTTCTGAGACTCTTCTTGACGCACATCTGGCCTGATCTGGTTTCTCATTCCACCTAGAACATTTGAGGTTGCCTCTGTTGCGACAATGAAAGGTTTCACCACAGTCGGTGGAATTTGGCGGAGGACTCCTCCTACTGCCCCAGTTACTCCTCTATTTTCATGCTCACGAGCAGCAGTTTCATAGATGGTCTGGGCTGTGTCTGTAATACCCTTTAAGAAATTGACAAAAATTATTTATACTGAAAAAGAAACCACTCCTAATTTTAAAGGAAACTTAAAACTGCTCAGCATTTATTTTCTTTGTTATTTGTATTATAACTGTAGTGCAATTATACTAACACAAATATGATTTAGTTCTTCTAATGCAGCCTAAAATAACACTACTATGTATTATTATGAAAACATTTCATGTAACTTCTGGTGGCATTTCTTGTACATTAACTGAAGAAACTGTTGGGTACTGTGAACTATTAAAAATATGACAGAATTCACTGAACCCCCTAGTTGAGACCCAACTTCCTAGACATGCTATTAGGTGCAACTAACTGAAAGACAACACAAAAAGTACAATAAAACCAGGTCAGCATTCTAATTGTTATACACTATCATAGTAAAAAGAGCCTTCACTTATTTGAAATCCAGCATTATGCTTAAACTTAACTCCAGAGTTAGGAAGGAGAGGGGAAGGGGAGAGAGGTAAGGAGGAAGGAAGGGGAGAGAGATGACACGGGATGGGAAATCAGGTTTACATGTCTCAGAAAAACTGAATCTTCACAACTGTAAAACAATGAAGTCCTATTCACACTTATGTGCATAATATCTTGGTTTATTTCTCCTTCTCTGAATTTTCCAGGCAAGATTTCTGCTGGTTTAAGATTACTGATGAAGAGTCTAATTCAAAATTTAAATCACCTTCTTCATTAGTTGAACTTAAAACAATACCAATATTTTATTTGCTTAGAAAATAACTTGTCAGTTTGGTTAAAGAAAACTACTTTTGCACTCACCTCTTTTACTACACTATATGCTTTGGCTACACCTTCTCGTAGGTCTACTGGCTGATGAGCTAAACGATGGGGATGGAATCGTTTGATCTTTTTTGCTTCAATAAAAGTAGGCCCTGGTGATACCATGTCATATGCCGTTTCTGCAGCTGCCTGAAAATCAGGAGCAAATACAAAATACATAAATCTTATTGAATCAAATCATACATTTAAGCTACTAATAGACTGACATAATTGAAATAAAAAGAATTCTAATTCTACAAATAACATCAATTTACATCAGATTAAAGTTTCTAAAAGAACTTCTGCAATGGCTACAGCTGTAACTATACAAGTTCCATAATGAAAGAACGAATGCAGCAGGCTTTGATTGTTTTTTTTAACACCCTAATTGCTATTCCTTCAAAGGCATCTTCTACTCTGTACAAAATGCTCAAGACAGAAACTGAAATACTTGACCAAAGGTATGTTTTCAAATAAACATACAAGCATACACTTAACTTCACTCATGTGAATAACACCACTGGGCTTTTTATTATAGATGTTCAAGGTTAGCCTCATATAACATTTTTGCAAAACTAGGTGATAAAAGCATAATTTCATTACGCATTTTATATTAAGGAACATAAATTCCTTAACACTTTAATCTTTGATTACTTTAGGGTTAAATCCAGAAAGCCTTACAGACTTCTGTGTACATTAACACAATCAATATTGGTATTGAGACACTTTTTTTGCTTGGTTGGTTCGGCTTTTTTTTTAAATAAGTACAGATAAGCTGATATTTTAAAACCAGGTAAGAATCTATTACTGGAAAACACAAGTGTGAAGAGCTCATTTTTCTCCTTATCAGTGATTTTTTTTTAGTGTAGCTGAGTATTTCAGGATTAAACTGTACATTGCAATAAAGACATTAAGAAACATGTAACAACTTGGGTGTTCAGCAGTATTCTAACACCATTTCTAACCATTGATGCATAGCTCTCACCTCACAGACTGCTGCAAGCTTTTCTATTTTCTTTTGTTTAAAAGATATGTTTCCAACCTTAAATATATAGCATTAAGATACTAGCTTAGTATAGAGCACTTACAAGCAAGACTTCTCAGCTTATGTGTTAACTCCAGAAGTAACACACTATACCTGTATAGTCTGAACCATTCTATTTGTTAGCTCCAGCGCTGCCATTGCAGTGGAAGTGCCAAAAGAAGCTGCTCCTCTCTGAAAGCCTCTTACAATACGGCCATCCTTTCGGTACTGCTCTATTGGTAACCACACCAAATCTTTCAGACCTTGGACTGAAAACGAAGACATAACACCACAGTTAGAAAGCTCTCTTAGAAAGTCACATTGCCTTGAGAGGAACTGAGAAAATTATCAACACTGTACATGTTGCAGGGTTTTTTTTGCTAGATTTTGTTTGGTTTTCAAAGAAAATGCCGTACGTGTCTGAATAGAAATAAGAATTAACTTACCTAACTGCACAAGGGAATGCATGGGCCCTACTCCTCCCAAAATTCCTGGTAGCTGATTTTTCTTTATATCATTAAGCCATTCACTGATGGCATAGGAGAACAATTTATCCACACCTAATAAACTGAAGTAAATAAAATTATTATATTTTTAAACATATGATTCCTAGTAAGACAAACACATTATTCATTGAAGTATAAAACATTTTAACAAAAGAAAAGCTGTTTCCAAGCATCATCTTCTGTTGCTGTTGGCTAACCCAAGCATGTTACACACTTGACAGAAGTGCAAGACTGCATAATCACATCCAGCCCAATAAAACAAAAATATGGCTAAAATTAAGTTTAGCACCAAGACTAGCACAAATACTACTATCCTGAAAATGAATGATGTTCTTGAATGCTATATATAAAAGGTGGAAGCAAGGACAAGTGGCCCAGGAAAAATACAGGGATGTTGTCTGGGAAGCTAGGGACCAGGTCAGGAAAGCTAAGGCCCATTTAGAAATAAACCTGGCTAAGGATGTTAAGGATAACAGGAAGGGATTCCATAGATACTATAGAATTCTATAGGTATTGCAAACAAAAGACATGCTAGGGACAACGTGGGCCCTCTCCAGAAGCTACTGGGAGAACTGGCTACCATGGATATGGAGAAGGCTGAGGTTCTTTATAACTTCTTTGCCTCAATATTCACCGGAAAATGCTCTGATCATACTGCCCAAGCCTTGGAAGGCAGATGCAGGAACTGTGAGAATGAAGACCCTAGGGCCACTGTAGGAGAGGATCTGGTTTGAAACCATCTTAGGAACCTGAACATATGC
>JASSUY010027052.1:0-16320 GCA_032466535.1 Forpus xanthops | reverse complement strand
GAGGACACCAGAACTGCACACAATATTCCAAGTGAGGTCTCACAAGACCAGAGTAGAGGGGCAGGATCACCTCCCTTGATTTGCTGGTCACGCTCCTTTTGATGCCGCTCAGGATACGGTTGGCTTTCTGAATAAACTCTCTACCTCAAGGTGAATTGGATAAAATGTCTATGCATTATTGAAAAGGTATTTGCAAGAAAATGTGCAATAACATGAAAGCTGAGCTATCTTAATTTCTTAAAATATATGGAATTTAATAACTGCACTGTTACTTGTAGAGCAAAAATTCAAAAATCTGTTTGGATATGTAAAAAACTTCGATATGTTGCACAAACCTTAAAAATATCAGTTTTGTGAAGTCTGAGTTTCAAGTTAGAAGTTAAATACAGTTCTGGAGATTGAGCAGCATTTGTAAGCAATTAAAAAAAAAGAAACGTGTCAATATGTTAACATATTATTATCAGTATTGTATTATTAACAGTATTATCAGGTGTGACTTTGTGATAATTATACTTCTGAAGGAGAGAGTAAAGAACAGTGGGAAAAAAAGTTATTTAAAGGAAACATTTGCTTTTTAAAAACTTCTTGAAAAAAAAAATTTTCTTAATTTTCCAGGTGAATATTACTTTTTCCTCTTAAAAAACCTCTCCTTGAAGAAATGCAATTCTATGCTGCAATATGGATTTAGAATATCTTGTAAAGCTACTGCTTTATTTTTCACTTTTCCATATGTTTATTCTATTGTTACTATTTTAAATACATGTTAATTTTAACTTCTCACATTATTTCTGATCTATCTTTTATTCTCTGACCAAACACTTATTTAAATATTAATCAAATTTTAAAGACATTACCTTTATTTTTAACTATTTTTTTTTTTTTAAAAAAAGACAACAATGTTACAATGTTTTGAGAAATGCACCAGCAACATCAGAATACTGTAATACTGGATATTTAAGTTAGAAATGATTGTTCAAACATGAATCATTACTAAAACGGTTTGACCATACACAAGGTCAAGAAATGCACTTAGGATAGGTATAAGATAGGGTAGAAAATGAGTTAAGTTGTCATTCATCTTCTGATGGAAATATTTCCTTGTCCATGAGAAGTTGAAACTTTCTGTGTTATAAGCAATGAATATAGTTTTAGTACATCATTCTGAAAATTGTATTAAACTTTCAGAATGCTATTCCTGAACTCATATCATAATAAATATAATAAAATAATTCAAAGTTCAGTAATATATAAAAAAAACATGGATTTTTTTTTTTCTGGGGGAAAAAAAAAGAAAGAAAAGCAAGGAATTCAGAATCTTACTTTGTAAAATAGTATTTATTATTTAATACAGGAGATTCTTAACATGCATTGATGCTAACTTCCTTCTGCAGATGATAAAGGAACTAAAGAGAAGAGATGCTATGCTGAACCTTGCCCTTACTAAAAAAAGAGGAACTGATAGGGATTGTGAAGCTGGAGGGCAGCCTTGTCTGCTTTGACCATAAAATTGTGGAGTTTGAGATCCTTAGGGCAGTTATGAGGGTGCGCAGCACGATCAATACCCTGGATATCAGGATAGTGGACTTTGGCCTCTTGAGTGATCTGCTTGGCAGAGTGCCATGGGATAAAGCCCTGGAGAGAAGAGGGGCCCAAGAATGCTAGCTAGCATTCAAGGTTCACCTCCTCCAAGCTCCGGAGAAATGCATACTGACAAAGAGAAGGCCAGGCAAGAGTGCTTGGTGGCCTGTGTGGACTAAAAAGTCACTCCTGAATGAACTCCAGCACAATAAGTGAGGAGTACTGGATGGGTAGCCTGGGAAGAGTATAAAGAAACAGTCAGAGAAGACAGGGATCACGTTAGGAAAGCTAAAGCCCAGACAGAACTCAATCTAGCCAAGGACACCAAAGGAAACAAGAGAAACTTCTATAGGTACACTGAGGATAAAAAGAAAAGTGAAAATGTGGGCCTTCTCCTGTAGGAAATGGGAGACCTGGTCACCCCGGACATGGAGAAGGACAAGGTACTCAATGAAATTTTGCCTGTCTTCACTGGCAAAAGCCTCCAGCCACACAGTCCAAGTTACACAAGGCAAAGGCAGGTACTTGGAGAATGAAGAATTGCCTGATGTAGTAGAAGATCGGGTTTGAGAACATCTGAGAAAACAGAAGGTGCACAAGTCCATGAGACCTGATAATTGCATCCATGAGTCCTGAGCAAACTAATGGATGAAGTTGCCAAGCCATTATTCTTAAGTGAGAAGTTGTATCAGTCTGAAGAACTTCCTGCTGACTGGAAAAGGGGAAATACAACTCCCATTGTTAAGGAGGGAAGAAAGGAAGACCTTGGGAACTGCAGACTGATCATCTCACCATGGTGTCCAGCAAGATCAGGGAGCTGATCCTCCTGGAAACTCTGCTAAGGCATAGGGACAGCAAAGGCGTGAATGATGACAGCAAACATGGCTTCACTTATGGCAAACTGCTTGACAAATTTTATGGCCTTCTATGATGGGGCCACAGCAATTTTGGTTAGGACAAGAGCAACTGATATCATCTACCTAAACTTGTGCAAGATTTTTGACATTTTCCTGCACAATATCCTTGTCTCTAAACTAGAGAGACATGCATTTGAGGGATGGACCAGCCAGTGGACAAGGTATCAGCTAGATGGTGACAGTCAAAGAGTTGCAGTCAACAGCTCAGTGTCCAAGTGGAGACCACTGGGAGTGGTGTTCCTCACAGGTCAGTATTGCAACCAGTGCTGTTTAACATTTGTCAGCGACATGGACAGTAGGACTGAGTGCATGCTCAAAATATTTGCTGATGGCACCAAGCTGTGTGGTGCAGTTGACATACCAGAGAGAAGGAATGCCATCCAGAGGGACATTGACAGGCTTGATTGGTGATGAGTGAAAACCTCATGTAGCTCAAGGCCGGTGCAAAATCCTGTGTCTGGGTCAGCCAATCCCAAAACTAGCTTGTCATGGGTTCAGCAGTAGCAGTCATTTTTCGCCTTCTTAGCAGCTGGTGCAGTGCTGTGGTTTTGACTTTCGGCTTGGGAACAGCACTGATAACACCAGTGCTTGTAGTTATGGCTTAGAATCTTTAGGCTGATCAAGGACTTCCTGAGCTTCATGGTCTGCCAGAGAGGAGGCAAAGGTGGAAGGAAGCCAGGAGGAAGCAAAGACAGGGCACCTGGCCCAAACTGATCAAAGATGTATTCCATACCACAGCATGTCATGCCCATGTAAAAATGGAGAGCAGAGACCGAGAAGGGTTGGGGATGCAGTGCTTGATTGGGCTGTTGTATTCTTTCCTTGTATTTCTCTTGTCATTATTATTATTGGTGGTAGCAGCAGTGCTTTGTGTTATACCTTAGTTACTAAACTGTTCTTAACTTGTGGGAGTTGCATTCTTTTGAATCTCCTCCCCATCCCCCTGGGACCGGGGGAAGAAAGAGGGGGGAGTGAGGCAGCGAACTGCTTGAGGAGCTTAAACCATGACACAGTTACTACATGGATAGAGAATGGATAGAGAGAAGCTCTCAGGAGAAGGACTTGCGGGTGTTGGTTGACCAGAAGCTCACCATGAGCTGGCAATGTGTACTTGCAACCCGGAAAGCCAGATACTTCCTGGGCTGCATCAAAAGCAGCATGACCAGCAGGTTGAGGGGATTAATTCTGCCTCTCTGCTCTGTTCTCTGTATTCATCTCTGGGGCCACCAACACAAGAGGGACATGGACCTGTTGGAACAAGTCAAAAGAGGAACCATGAAGATTATTGGAAGTCTGGAGCACCTCTCCTGTGAAGACAGGCTGAGAGAGCTCTTTGAGGACATGGGCTGTCAAGGGTTACAGTGCAGGGACAGTGTGTACTTGCTGTAGTGTGTAGAAATCAAGTCTTCCACATCCAGAATAAATGCTTTAGTTATCAAACTTCAATTCACAAGGCAAACATCATTCTATAAACCCTATGCTCTCTTGCCCAGGGAAGGGAGGTATCTATCAACAACATATGTGAGTAAATTGAATAATACTGAAAATTAAGCAATTGGTGAATTCCTATAGAGTAATTAAACCAATACTGGAGGTGGACATAACCTAATCTAATTTTAGGCATCTTCAAAACATATGTGTATCTGAGCTACTCACCCTCAGTCATCTTTGCAGCCAAGAGACACATAGAAATTTTAGAAATCCTTTCACTTAACCCATTTTCAAAATAATCTTTGGTGTTTTAATTGATTCATTCTTCCACATATGACAGCTACAACTCCATTGCTGATAAATACCCAGAGGTTACTGAAGTCAGATATATTGTATCTCCATAGCTATAATAATTTTTACCATTTAAGTCTGGGTATCTAGTAAAGATATTATGTAGCACAAATTTCTGAAACAGAATATTTAGACCACTTTAGTGAATTTCAAAAAAGAAAGTGTCAGAATCCATAGCTGAAAAAAAAAAAGTTAATTGAACACAATACAGGGAGGTGTCATGGTTTAAGCCCAACCAGTAACTCAGAACTGCATAGCCATTCCCTCATTCCTCCTGCTTCTTCTTCCCACTCCCAGAGGGATGAGTAGGAAAATCAAAAGAATGTAACTTCCACGGGTTGAGATATGAACAGTCCAGTAGCTAAGGTATAACACAAAACAACTACTGCTACCACCAATAATAATAATGATAAGGGAAATAACAAGGAAAGAGAATACAACCTCTCACTACCTGCCAACTGATACCTAGCCCAACCCCAGCAGTGATTTAACCCTTTAGGGTAACTGCCTCCAGTTTATATACTGGGCGTGAAGTGCTGCGGTATGAAATAGCTCTTTGGCTATTTTGGGTCAGGTGTCCTGTCTCTGATTCCTCCTGGCTTCCTCCCGGCTTCCGCTTCTCCCTGGCAGAGCATGAGGCTCAGAAAGTCCTTGGTCAACGTAAACATTACTGAGAAACAACTGAAAATATCGGTGTTACCAGTGCTGTTCCCAGGCTGAAAGTCAAAAACACAGCACCTGCACCAGCTACTAAGGAGAAAAATGACTGCTGCTGCTGAACCCAGGACTGGAGAAAAAAAAAAAAGAAATGTTAGGATTCTTAAGAAGTTCTGAAGAAAGATGGTGTGGAGTGTGGAAAGGGGTTACTGGTTATTTATTAATTTTGACTTTGTCAATAACTATTTTGTGAACTGTCAGCAAGAAATGCAATCTTGTTTCATTAATTCTTTGGGAAATGTGAACAGTATATGTGCTTTACTTAATACAATTCTCTGAAAGGCTAAATTGCACTGAGAAGTGTATTTGTAGTTAATCTTAGGTACATGACATTTTTATTTGACCCAACTCAGGTGGTCTGAGAACACATAAATCATGAACTAGAATCCAGCCAAATAATGCAGACAGGTAATCAAAGAAAACCAGTTAGACCAGAGTTTTAACAAGTACAATTTAAGCACTGAGGTTTTTTTGATTTTTTTTTTTTTGCCTTTAGAACTTCTGGAGAATATCACTTGAAGCATCTGTAAGATGGGTCTTTGCAATGATATATCCACTCTTTTACAGAGAGAGTAGCAGTATAACTAAGTATAACTTAGTAGTATAACTAGGGTATAACACAAATCACTGCTGCTAACTCCAATAATAATAATAATGACAAGGCAAATACAAGGGAAAGGAATACAATTGCTCACCATCTGTACCCCCAGCCCGACCAAGCAGTGCACCCCCACCCTTCCGGGTCTCTGCTCTGTTTTCACATCCTGGGCATGATGTGCTGAGGTATGGAATACCTCTTTGGTCAGTTTGGGTCAAGTGTCCTGTTTCTACTTCCTCCCGGCTTCCCCTCCTCTCTGGCAGAGCATGAGGCCCAGAAAGTCCTTGATCAGACAAAACATTCTAAGCAGTAACAGAAAACACTGGTGTTATCAGCTCTGTTCCCAGGACAAAAGTCAAAAACACAGTGCTGCACCAGCTACCAAGAAGGAGATAAATGTCTGCTACTGCTTAACCCAGGACAAATGTAAAATACTTACTCTCACTCAGAATTTTGCTGACATTTATCTTATCTAACTGGATGGTTATTTTTGCAAGACGTACTAAGAGTTTATTTCTTTAAGATTTTTTTTTTACATTTCTGTTAAATTTAATACATAACAGCTTATTAGTTAGGAAGCTACAAGAGCGTGAAACACACAAAACCTAATGACAGTAAACATTTGAAGAAAAGTGTCCACACAATTAATTAAATGCCTCCACAAATTCTGGTTAACATATACCTCCAAAATTACTCCTTGGTCTTGATCACACAGAATCCATATGCAGAGCAGCATGTGTACAGGTGTAATTTAAAACCCTGGGAACTCACAGGAATTATATTAATGGGAACCCTACTGGAAGCACTGCTGAGAGCCTTAGAAAAGCTAAAACCTCTAAGAGGAACAGGAATTTATACTTCCTATTAGCATGATAAGCTTTCTCTTTCCCTCTTTCTTTCTTTTTCTGGTTTGTTTTTTTTTTTTTTTTTTTTTATTTTTCTTTCTTTTTCGGTGTGTATGTTCTTGTACTTAGTTTGAATGGTTGCAATGCAGTTAAAGAACAGCTACTCAGCTTTTAATGGAAGATCCAGTGCTTAGTATTTAAACTTATCTGTGGCCTTACTTTTATTCTATTCTCAGTAATGTTGAGGTCAGCAACCTTGTATCATTTGTTGTTATGAAAGAGCGTGTGCAATGAGGGTTTCATTAACATGTTGAGAGTCACCTAGTTCTGAATGTATCAGAAGATACAGCTTGTCATATTTCCACCAGCCTCTACAGAAGCTGAACTACTGAATGTCTGTGCTCTGACAACTGAATACCAGCAAAGATTGCTACACTCAAAATCTTGATGCAAGCCAAAAGGAAACACTGTATACACAAAGGCAAGAAGTATGGCTAGTCTAATTAGTGTTTTAACAGTCTTATACACAGACTGTTATTGAAGAGGTAGACCAATACCGAAATTCGTAATAAGTGCAGAAATGTCTATTTCATAATGAAGCCAACTTTATTCTACAAAGGTGCAACAGTATGCTCTGCTTTTTGCTAGTGTTATGTTCATCATAGGGTTCCTCTTGATCCTAATGCTGTTGCTTCCAACTTCCTCAAGAAGACAAAGTACAGGAAGGGGAAGTTATGATGAGTTGTCATCATATTACCTAGATTGCTCACCTATTTTTCTGTCATATATAGTATTCCCATACAAAAAGCTGGGAACAGATCAAATAGTCTTTTGACTCATACACAAGCGTCGAAACACCGATTCAGGCCAAGGTAGGCTCAAACAAGTCCTGAGACTCTGCACTCTAAATGCATTCAAAAACCTGTGGACTTTTACCATCGAAAGAAAATTATCTACCTGGCTAAAAGCCTTCATTAGATTTGTAAGAGCAGTAGTCTCCTCAGGAACCAAAACCCAGTAGTGTAATCCATAGGATGAAGTCATTTGGAGACAGTATGTTTCAAGTTATTTCCTTCACACTGAAAGAAAATGGAGCTCAAAATGGACTGACTTCCTGTCCTCCGCATCTTCAGCTGTTTTAAACATTTATTCGCATAGATATGCATGCCTGTGTTCATGCATTTATACTATTCATACAGTGCTATTTCAGGATACACATTCAATTACACATTTAATTATACCATTTTTATTCTTGTAAGAGATAACATAATAAAAAGAAATTTTTCTATATGTGACATGCTGAAGTCCTTGCTAGAAGTGGTACATTTTTATCCTCTCAGAATTCACGTATTAACACAAATAACTTGATGTGCAATTCCAAGGAAATCCATATACGACAGCTGACGGAGAAGTAAGAAAAGCCATAACCTATTGCTTCATCATCACAGAACTCCAGTAATAATTTCATTTATTAGATTGGATATAAAAAACCAGACAGCTTAAATTACATTAAGGTACATTTTGGTTTCACAGAAATTTAAACCAGAGGAAAACTGTTCAGATTGCACAGCTTAAATCAAATCAGGATTAAAGCGGTTTATCCATTTATTTAACAACGTTTAATTCGTTTAATTAACCAACAGTGAACTATACATTCAGGATCAATATTAACAACCCAACAGATAAATTACAACGCTAGCTACTCACAAAATGCAAACATACACCTTCAGATTTAACCACCCTTCTATGACTAATCTCAAGTTCCAAACTTTCATGTAGAGAAGCTCTCCCAACCCAGCAAATGTGAGTTTGAAGTACAAAACCTATCTCCTGGCAATGCAGGATTCCCTATTTGCACACACATCCTGTGTTTATAAATAACTTTTATGTTTGTAAATAACTTTCATGTTTGCCCTCATCTCTTCCAACAACCCACTAATAAACAAGCTGGTGAGAAAGACCCCATATGAAGTCAATATCCGTATCCAAGACGTGTACTTATTTGTGGTATTCTGCAAAGAAATGCAGACTGCTTAAATTGCAGGATGCTCTGTCATGCCTAAACAGAGGTCATGATGTTATGAGGAGAATTCTGACATTGCCAAACCAGATATGGCTGCCACTTTTTTACCAGTTTTCCACTTCAAGGTCCTGTTTGATGACATGACTTCCCCAAAAGTGTCTTTGCAATATGGTTAGTCTTTGATTTGGTTGTCTTCTTATACTTTGTGCTTGCAAATTTCTTCATACTTTTATGATTTAATGGGCAATCACTGCCTCAAACCAGGCAATCTTTGGTATTGTACCCACACACACTGTTTGTACTCCCATTTCTGTCTTATCAGTTATTGTTAACCATTTCTGTGTATTACCTAGAGGGGGCTGTGTAGACTACCCCATAGCAGACATGAAACACTTGCCTGACAACTGATTCTAAAAGATATGATTCTCCATTGCTTTCGGGATCATGGCTTACTACAGAGAAGGAAAAACTTTGTATTCTTATGCCACATAAATCAATACCAACCATAGTAATTACTAAAAACAATCTCCCTCTCCCAGTTAAGCCTTACATTTGTTGCCAGTATCCATCCAGCTTTACTGTGAAATTCTTTTCTGTCCTTAGATTCACCACACTATTCTATTTTATAAGTCTAAATTGAAAAGAAGCAGATAAAGTGAAGGCCATGACCAGCCTTTGGTGACTGGTCTGTTTTTCAAAAGGGAAATAAACCTCACAAGCGCATACACACAAAAAACCCTACCAGTCCAAAAGCACACAGAAAAGCCCAAGCAATAATAGTCAACAAAATTCAACCCCCAAAATGAACAATAAAACCCCCTTTCCTTAATAAACAAGACTAATAGCCAGAAGGGTGGAGTAGAGCAAGCAATAGATTCAACTAACTAATCATGTGGTAGCTTGCATATTGTATCAGTAAATGGATTTTGCTTTTCTTACATTTAGAAAACTCAGGGAGAATTTCAACTCCTCAAAATGCCTATCTAGTTAAATGTAATTGTCTATTTCCAAACTTAAAGCTCGTTCAGATAAAACTGGTTTGAGAACATTCACCAGGTATTTAAAGAAAAAAAATAAAACTAACAATCAAACCCAGAAGACAATGGTTTTGGTTATTGCACCCACAAGAATTATTGTAAGAACACTTCGATCTGAGGCTACAAACTTGAATAATTGTTCTGCATTACATTATCTCAGTATTTATGTTTACTAGCATAGAATGATAAAATTGTAGAATCAACTAGGATGGAAAAGACCTTTAAGATCAAGTCCAATTGTTCCACCAGGACTGCCAAATACACCACTGAACAATGTTATTAAGGGCCTCACCTATATATGGAACCTATCCAGGGACTGTGATTCTACCACTTCTCTGGGCAGCCTGTTCCAATGCCTAACCACCTTTTTAGTGAAGAAATTTTTCATAACATCCAATCTGAACCTCCCCTGGTGCAACTTGAGGCCATTGCCTCTTGTCATATCACTTGTTACTTGAGGGAAGAGATCAACCATCTTGCTCCATTCTTCTTTCAAGGTAGCTGTAGAGAGCGGTAACATCCCCCCTCAGCTGTTCCTTGTAAGACTTGTACTCCAGGCCTTTCACCAGCATTTTTATCCTTTCTCAATGTCTCTCATGTAGTGAGGGGCCCAAAACTGAAGGCAGGGGTTGAGGTGCAGCCACCACACATTCACTAGTGCTGAGTACAGGGGCATTATTACTTCTCTAGTGCTGCTGGCCACACTATATCTGACATGATCATGTATTTCTTACGTCCCAACTAACCCTGATTTTTGAAGAATTAAATATTTCATTCTTTTAAATTTCTGAAGTTTTTCTTCCTTAAGTGCAGCATTTATGTATTCAGCTTTTGTCTGGATCATAATTTGCGAATTTTTCTATTGCTTTATTTTGTATGGGAAATTATGATCATTAGATATGTAAGTAATTAAGTACACTTTCTTTTTAAAAAGCCATGCGTGTTTAGAGATAAGTTGTTTATTACAGTTTAATAAATTCTCAGCATGCATAAAATCTGAGGCAAGTGTTCTTTCAAATAAAGGATTGTTTTTTTCTTTAGGAAATAGAAAGGCTGATAATGCAGCAATATTTCATGAAGAATTTGTGTTTTTAGATTCTTTTAACTCAAAATCACTTGCAAATTCTCAGAAAGTTGATCTTGTCCTCAAAGAAAAGGCCTAAATATAGCTCTGGGCACTAAGATGTCTAATTAAAGAGATTGTCTTATGCAGAACAGACAGTTCATGTAGCAAAATAGCCACCTCAGGACAGAAATTGACATCTTCAGAACAGCTGAATTGTTCCCTGAAATAGCATATCCTCCTCCATTATACTAGAAGCTTAGATGAAGTGATTGGTAGTGAATTGCCTCAAGTTAGGTAAGATGTATCTAGTACTAGGGTTCATGGAACAAGATTAAACTGTATATCAGTTTTATCACTTTTGTAGAGCTGTCCGTTAAAATGATGATATGAACTTCATGATTGAACATAAGAAAAAGTTAAAAACAGTACCACTTATCTCATCTGAAAGCTTTAGGTGTCTCTAAACCACTAGATACAGTTTTAATCTTCCAAAATGTGTGGGTTCTTGCAAATGTTGTTTTGCATATATGGAAAACATGTATGCAAATTTCCATTTGGCAGATTGTTAGGTCTGGCAGCTCACTAGGTCTGACGTGTTTGTATCTCTGTGGTCAGAATAAGGCCCAGTGAGGGGAACCAGGATCAGACACAGCCCTGGAATGGCCACACAGGAGTACAGGGATGGGACTGTGCAAGGCCAGGCCAAGAGATTAGCCCACCTGGTTCAACGTGGTCAGGCAGGGCAGGGTTGCACCACAGCTTAGGCAGGGCCAGAGAGACCCTCAGCTGAAGGCAAGTGTTCAAGGTCTGGGAGTGAACTCTAGCTGCAACCATCCTCCAGCTCTGCCTGAAGTTCTCTCCTCACCACCACTGACTGGATGGGGTCCACCCTTGACTGCACTGGCTCTACTTTGTCCTTAAGCCTCCAAAACCAAGCCTTTGGAGAAGGCTCAGGACACTTTTACTGGCAACCCTTGCAGATACCTTAGTGCTACTGGGTAGTTCCGTCATACTTGTTTGGGTTTTTTTTTGAGATGGTCTCTTTAGGATGTAAATTTATTCTGAAACAGACTGGCCTCAGAGACTGGAACTTCTTCATATCAGGAAAAAAAATGCTATTTTCATGATTTGTACATCACAAACGCAACAGGATGCTCCGAAGAGTCTGATTCAGTAGTTCTTAATAACACGGATTAATTCTGAAAGCAAGAGTAACTTGCCATAAAATGATTCTCTGTCCATTATACTTCAAAAGATAGATACCAATTCTCTTACAGCTTATGCAAATGACTTTAAAATGTTAAATGGATTTTCTGTATTTAACTGTACCTTTTCTGAATTGAATTTAGAGATGTTTCTTGAAACTTAATGCACATTTGAAAATTAATCTAGAAGAAAACTTCCATTGTTCCCTTGCTGATTGTCTAAATTTTAAAAATGTTTTTTGATATCTCACCTAATTTATGTTGGTTGATGCTTATACTTGGAAAGTTAGAGGCAACAGAAAGGGTTCTTTTCTTTCTTACGTAGACAGCTTTCAGGTAAAAAAAGTCAAAACAACGAAAACAAACAACAAAATCCTAAAGATTAATTACCTGTTACTTAATTTATTTACAATTCTATATTCTCTGTGGTTGTATTTCACTCAAATTTCTGAAGTGCTATTCACCACTAAAATAAAATCTGTAAAAAATAACAATAACTTTATGCCATGCTTGAATGCCAAATATTTTGTATCTGATCAACCTAGATCTCTGGTTTCCAAGGCTCCTGTTCATTTATTCATTAAATTACTTATAAGTTTCTCTTTTAGCTAAATAATAAGAGCACAGGGATAATGCAGCAATTTTTTTAAGGAGTTTTTAGGAAATCATATTTTATTCTTGAAAAGAGAAAGAATCCCAGCTGTGATTGCTGCAAATTCTACAATTGACAGGTCTTCTAGCACAGTTAACTGAATCATAGGAGCTTTTTCAAAAAGGATTGCATCAGTCTAACCCAGTGTTGTCACACTTTAATCCTTGTAGACAGATAAACAACACACAGCCATTCACTCACTCCCCTACTGCAGTATGGGAAAGAGATTCAGAAGGGTAAAAGTGCGAGAACCCATGCCTTGAGATAAAGATAGTTAAAATGCGAAAGGCAAAGCTGCCTGTGCAAGCAAAGCAAAATAAGGAATTAATTCACTACTGCCCTCAACAGGCAGGTGTTCAGCCCTCTCAAAGGAAGCAGGTCTTCATTACACGTTAGCTACTTGGGAAAAGACCATGACAGCAAAGGTTACACCCTTCCTCCTTTTTCTCCAAGCTTCTATGACCGAATACAATGTCACATGGTATGGAATATCCCTTTGGTCAGTTGGGGCAGCTGTCCCAGCTGCATCCCCTTCCAGTTTCTTGTGCACCCCAGGCTGCTTACTGCGGAGTCAAAGTGGGAAGAAGGAGAAAAAGCCTTGACACTGTGTAAACACTGTTTGACAATAGCTAGAGATCAGTGTACCATCCACACAATTTTTATCACAAATCCAAAAGGTAGAACTCTACAAGCTACTAGGAAGAAAAATAACTCTATCTCAGCCAAAACCAGGACAGCCAGTTACAATACTTACATACATTAGCAATATTAAAAGACAAATTTCATTATGTGTCACATCATCCTGCTTACATTGGCAGAGGAAAGAGTGATTGCTTCTCAGATATAAACAGAAATGTATTTATTAAATGCTGGAATCATCCAAAGACAAACAGATGGCTTCTATTCAACGAGGGCAAGGCAGTGATTATACACATCTGTACAACACTAATAAACTCTAATATATCCAGAAGCAACTACCTGCTTTTTTAGAATAAAGCAAAGCTACTCAGAACCTTTTTTTTTTCATTATTCTGTCAATTTTACATAAATTTGTAACTATGCATCGATAGTTTTCAAAATAATAACACAATAGTCTCCAATGAGTGTACACTGTGTTGGAAAATGTATATAAAGCTCAGAAACTTTTTTACAACCCACCCAATATTTTTTTTTTATTTGTTGTTGGCAGGACTTTGCATTATGCCCAATTACTACCAGGTTCTCTTCTAGACACTCACTGGGCTTTCCTTCCAAAAAGCTTAACCCAGAATCACACATCATATGTCAATTTGGAAATATACATGGGAGATGAAATCCAAAAGCTCTTCCTTCAAGGCTATTGCTCCCTTGTGAGCTTTCATGTACTGGCATCTGTGTCTACTACAGAACTCAAGTTTCCCAGTTCATAGTACAGAAGTAGAAGTTCAGCCATCTAGAACTACTATGTTGATGTGTTATATTACACTACTACATTCCTGCACAGCTTTTCCAATCAGCTTTTAAACAACTAAATCCTTTCTTTAGAACTAAAATCTATTGCAATGGTTGCTGTTAAAGTAAATTATAATTTGCCTAACTAGCACAATTTTCATGAACCTCTAACTACCTTTGCTATCCAATACAGCAAGATGTTATCTACCCCCAAATTTTGATTTATATTAAAAAGGCGCATCTAAACAATGGGTGTCCATTTTGAAACACCCAAATTGTTATGTTCAGAGGAAATTTGCTATACACAGCACTATCTTTAGTCAATGGGGAGGCAAGCTAGTCAGCCTTAATTGAAACAGGTTCTTTATTTGCTCTTTATCTTCCTTTTATTGATATAGTCATGGAAATCCAGGTCAACAGAGAATATAACTTCATTTAATTTGACGTTATGAATAGATAGTATTTCTATTTCATGCAGATATTTGATACTAAGCCCTGTTATACTAGGTATCTTTATTCACATTTGCATAAACAGACCATACCTCTGTTGCCTGGAGATAAGCAGGTTTGATTTAGAAGCCACAGGACAATGGCAACATAGCCCTCTGAGAATATGCCGATTATAAGGAATTTCCCTGTCTTCTAAAGCAGGGACAATGTTTCAAAAGCAGTCATGACTTTCATCCCATTATGTGCAAGTCAAATCAAAGGAGCGTATGTCTGCGTGTAACCTTTCAGGGGTAGTAAATATTCCTAATCCCCTAATAAATAATATTTTATTTTTCTGATTTAAACTAGAAACTATTCTGAATAATTTGGAACAGATCTTGTTTTAGTTGGTTAAGTTTTTAAATAATTCTACTTCCTTTGAGGCACTTTCAAATTTTCTCAGCAAACATTTTCCAAAACTAAACTAGACATAACTAAGCCCAGCAAATGGTTTATCAAGGACTCCATGAGAGAAGGATATCTTCCATCTAACACTCATACTGTCAATTCCATATGATTTGCACTTTTAATGTTATATAGTAGTAAGTCATCTGCACTGCAAATATCCAACCATATTGAATCTTCACTTTTACTTCCATTAACTGGATGTAATCCTATAGAAAATAAAACTACAAACAGCAGAAGATCCAAAAGGTATTGAATTTCTCTTTAATAAAGGTTAGAACTAGGTGATCTTAAGGTCCTTTCCAACTCTATGTATTATTTGAATCTTTGATATAAAGACACACTTAGATCTGTCAACTCTTATAGAGAGTAAGTGTTTATGAGTCAAAATTAAAGAGGATTGTCTTGTATTATCTAGCTGTAATGTAATTAATACTGTTAATTTATAAGGAAAAAATATTTGTATATGAAAAAAGCTTTCAGTGTTTACATAAGCTAATCATTAATAAAACCAAATAAAACATTGGATAAAACATGTTAGGTCAATTACATTCACAGAGACATGTCAATTCCAATTACATTACTTTTGTATGGGATATAAGTGGGAAGTGGAAAAGAAAGCATAAAAAAAAACAATTAAGAATTTACTTGGTTTTGAAAACAAGAAACATTTTAAAATCTGAAAAAAGAAACTAACTCTAAACCAAACAAAAAAAAAAAAAAACACCCAAAAACCTTTATCCATCATATTACAAGAGAGAAGGAATATATTGCAACAGGGATTCCTGAAAGCAGGAGCATAGAAAAGGCAATTAAACATTCAATTGTAAAAACAGGGGACCTTAAAGGAATTCAGTCTTGACATCTCGATAGAACTGGTTTTACAGTATGAAAAAAAAAAAAAAAGAACCAAAAAATTGCTTTTGGCATATGCGAAACATTTTACACATGGAGAAAACACAAAGGAAATAAGACGTTAAAAGAGAGTCACATTCATAGAAGCATAAAATCATTGGTTGGAAAGGACATTAGGATCATTTAGTTCCAAAGCCCCTGCCATGGGCAGGGACACCTCCTAATAAACCATGCCACCCAAGGTTCTGTCCAACCCGGCCTTGAACATAACCAATGATGGAGCATTCACAACTTCCCTAAGAAACCCATTCCAGCGCCTCACCACCATTACAGGAAAGAGCTTCCTCCTTATATCCAGTCTGAAGTTCCCTTGTTCAAATTTGAACCCATTACCCATTGTCCTATTGCTATAGTCCATAATGAAGAGTCTCTCTCCATCATCCTTATAATTCCCCTTCAGATACTGGAAGGCTGCTATGAGGTATTCATACAGCCTTCTCCTGTCCACGATGAACCTGTTGTGTTAAATGGAGAGGGGGGAACAAACCCCTGGTTTTATATAGAGAGGCAGGAACAGCCCCAATACACAACTATCAGTCCGAGCGCGACTGGTATCGGATTCACTGACAATAACTGTCAGTCTGAGCGCGACTGGTATCGGATTCACTGATAATTCACCACAGGGACAGCTCCTACATGCAACTATCAGTCCGAGCGCGA
>JASSUY010027050.1:14848-28210 GCA_032466535.1 Forpus xanthops | reverse complement strand
GCTAAAAATCCAAAACACAGTGCTACGCCAGCTACTGCTTAAAGAAAAATGACTGCTGCTGCTGAACCCATGACACAGGTTTAAACCATTTTTTGTCTCCGGTGACTAGAAATCACATCCCTTGCCTACCAGATTTGCCCTAACTGCAGACCTATGGAATATTTTGCAGTGACAACTCTGTTTCTCTCCTGTGAAAATTTTGGTTATGAAGTAGGTTTATTGCCAGTATATTTCTTGGCACACAATAAGCTGCAAGCATTGTATAACCTGCTCATTAGATTATGTCCTGAACCCAAAGCAGATGTGGATCTCAGAAGCTGATTTATATATTAGATGAGAACATAGATTCCATTAAACATCCATGCAGGTTAGAAGGGAACACTGACACATAGCATATTCAGTGTGACTAAATTCCTTGCAATAAGCATAGGAGTATATCTCCATCAAATAATTCAGACCTCAAAAATAAACAAGTAGCAAAGGTAAAATTAGTAACTTTTACAGTATTAGTAGTTTTCCATCAATACAAAAGGTAGAAAGATGATTCCTTCAACCTCAAAGCCAAATGCACAATGTTTTCTTCCTAAAAACTCTTCAGGATGCATTAGAAGTTGCATTAAAAGCTTTAGAAGCAATTTGAAAAGCATAGTCTTCATAGGGTACACATTAAGTAAATGATTCTGTATGAGAATCGAATGAAAGACAGATTTCTCTTGGCAGCATACCTGTTCATGTTTTCTTTCAACATAGTAAGTCCAAAGTGCTTGAAAATTCTGATAGGACAACATTATCAGGTAGTGGTAAAAGATCTATATAATCTTTATATGGTAGTTTGCATCAACTTGATCGGAAGAAAAAGGACCATAGCTAACAGATCTAACAACAAAGCTACTACATTTGGACTGGTGATAAAATAGGAGGTAAAAAACAGAGAGAGGACAATAGAAAATTCTCATATGCAACAAGAAATTTACATCAAAGTTGAAAAACTCAAATGAGCAGATTCATTCAGGTATCTCTGAATTACCATCACAAAGGAGAGAAAGTCTGAAGCAGAAATCAAAAGCAAAATTACTTTTTTGAAAGCAGCACTTGCAAAATTCAACAGAACCTGATAAGACAAGAATATGTCAAGTGCATCAATCGTAAAACTCAGAATAACTGAGTAGGCCATCAAAGCCTAAACATACATGAAACATGGACTCCAGCAGTATGAATCAAAAGACAAACTCAGGCCTTTACATCCAAATGCCTCCAAATAAATACATTAATAACATATACTGTATAGGACTAACAACACTATTAGAATGTATATTTCCTCAATAATTACATCCATGAATCTGCACGAGTCTGTGCAAGCAATTGCAAACAAAGGCAGCTGCTGGGATGGCGTCACCATGTGAGGAGAGCAACAGGCCTTGCAAACACAACACATCAGACAGAAGTCAAAAAGTAGAGAAAAGTCCCAAGGACCATACAAAGAGAAGATGGCACAAACCCCATGCATTTGGAAAAGGAAAGTAGAGGCAATTGGACAGTTTCTCTGCCCTTTAAGGTCACATTTTAACATAGCATTGCTCCAGAATCAATTATTTCTTAAAAACATTTGTCCTGGGTTCAGCAGTATTAGTCATTCTTCTCTTTCTTAGTGGCTGGTGCAGAGCTGTGATTTTGACTTTCAGCCTGGCAACAACGCTGATGACACCGAAGGTTTTAGTTGTTCCTAAGTAATGTTTAGACCAAGGGCTTTCTGAGTCGCATGCTCTGTGAGGGAGGAGGGGAAGCCGAGAGCAAGCAGAGACAGGACAGCTGACCCAAACTGACCAAAGAGCCATTCCATAACGCAGCATTTCTCTTCCCTTATCATCATGACGGTAGCAGTAGTGAGTTTGAGTTAGACCATAGTTACTGGGCTGTTCTTGTCTCAATCCGTGGGAGTTACATTCTTTTGATTCGCCTTCCCATCCCTCCAGGAGCAGGTGAGTAAGTGGGGGGGGGGAGGTGAGTGATTGGCTGAATGGTTCTGGGTTGCCGTCTGGGCATAAACCACAATAGTTTTGTGGCACCCAACATAGGTCACGAAGGTTTGAGATAACAACAGATCTGACCAGAGTGTGCCTAATCGTATTTGTGATAAGCATACATTGATTTGGATTAATAGTCACTTGTCACAATGCTGATTTATTGGCTCTCAAAGTTGTTGCTCTTGATCTCACAGTGTCAGCATGTTGTACCCTACTTACAGCTCATATTTGCTGTGTTAGTGTTTATCGACTGGGGGCCTTAGGCTAAGGTTCTTGTCTCATTGTACTTTATGGTAATGATTTTTAATACAATAGAATCATTGATCATGAAACTGATCTGGCTTGCGTTCCCAGTGTGGTCACCACCTCTATACTTTGGGAGGTGTATAACAGAAGTGTTTAGCAATTACACATCTTTTTTCCTCCTCAGATGTTCAACCTAGGAAGGAGACATTCCTTTACCTTCCCAGCCTCCCCACCAGACTATTTACAGCATCATTTGAGAGTTCTGGAGGTTTTGAATGACCTTTGGGTACCCTTGAGACCTGCCTGATGATTGTGATGGGGATCACTATGTGGGCACGCTTACAGAGTGTATTTTACCCATGACCATTTTTTCTGATCTTGAAAGTTAAGCAGTCAGGTTTGGGTCTTGTCTAGGGTTAGGTGACAATATAGGAGGACCAAGAGATTTTCCCTGAAGCTGGACAGTCATGAGTGGCAGGATGTGTGGGATAGTATGGGCAAGTATCTAGGTCAGCGGGCCCCTCCAGTGCTTTGGAACTTCACCACTGAAGAAGCACAAAATCCAGAAAAATTAGTAAAACATTTAAATGAGATGTGTTGCCATCCTGATCATACCAGAGAGGGACAAATCACGGTAACGTGCTGGGGCTTGGCCTATGCTTACAGAGCCCTGCTCCACACTATCCAGCACCTTCAAGTTAAAAAAAATGCCTCTGGGTGTGATGGCAAAGCAACAGACAATGCAGCTACTCCAACTCCAAATACAGCACCTACACCCACCCTCGTGACAAGTATAGTAGCTACTCAAACTCTGGCTACAACAGATAATACAGCTACTCCAAGTACAGCAATTACACCAACCCTAGTGACAAGTATAGCAGCTACTCAACCTCTGATCGCAACAGACAGTGCAGCTACTCCAGCTCCAAGCACTGCAGCTACACGAGCCCCAGTGGCAAGAACAGCAGCTACTCAAACTCTGACTACAACAGACAATGCAGCTAATCCAAATCCAAGCACAGCAGCTACACCAACCTCAGCGACAAGTACAGCAGCTACCCAAACCCTGACAATAGATATTGCAGCCACTCCAACAACAGTGAAAATCACTGCAGCTAAAACAGAGTACCAATTCATGCCAATATCGGTTGCCCCTCTATGCAAAGGGAAAAGCAAAAAAAAAAGTAAAGAAAGTTGAAGAAAGATGAAGAAACAATGCACTTACTACATGGGACAGCATCTGATCAGGAGTTATTATTTCATGAATCAGAGTAAGAAGAAGAAGAAGAGGTGACTTCTCGACCCTGGACCTCAGCCAAGCTATAGAATATGCCGGACAGTTAAAAATCTCTGGCAAAAGGGGGGAGAAACAGGAGGATAGTGGGAGATTTAAACCGAACATTGTCGGCTGTTAACGGTCATTTGCCGAGGTGACTCCAGAGAAGCCCCTTCAACCATGGAGCAAGGGGAAAAAACACGTTTCAGGGAAACGCCACTTCTGAGCCATTAGAGCTACTGAGAGAGCCTCGAACAATTGCCATGCCTTGGCTGGAAGCCGGCGGCTCCGCTGAGGATAGAAGTCCCAGGGAGCGGTGCCAGGAGGGAGGCCACGCTCTGAGCGGGGCAAGAGCGGTTGGCGCCATGGTTGAGCGCCGGCAGCGGGAGCTGGCAGCGGGCGGGATGGGGAGCGCTCGCCGCAGTGCCATGGCCCACTCTGAGAGCTCCGCGCTGGGTGCCGTGGCATTGGCAGCATCGTCACCAGGCAGAGCGGATGAGAGGGGAGGCTGTGGAGAAGAGCTTGGGGTGCAGAAAGTGCCTGCACCGGTCTCTTGAGGCGAGGGTGCGCAATGGACAGGGTTGAAATCAGAGCGCCCTGGTGGAGGTCCTCCTGTAGCAGGAACTGCGCTGCTGGGCACTGTCAGCAGCTTAAAAAGTGTCGAGAACTGAACGGGAGCTGCACTGCTTGCTGTAGGCACAAACTGTGCAGGGGCCACAAGTGTTCACCGTAGAGCATAGAGCACTACTCCCCAAGATACTAGTTTTTAGCAATGCCTGAAATGCTGCTTTTGGAGAAACAGAACCAAACACAAGAGCCTGAGAACAACAGCACTCCATTAGGAGTCCATCTGACCCAATGCACGTGTGTATGGACACCCCATACACATCTGAAGGAGAGTGTATGAGGAGTGCAGGTCTACTTCTGTCATTGTCCAGAGGGTGCTCATTGCCCTCAATGCCTGGGGCTGACCTCCCTTGGGACCTGCACAGCAGATGGCCCCTCAAACCTATGTCAGAGGTTGTAATGCAGAACTACATGCATAACATATCATAGCTGTTCTGTTCTACTGCATTCCATTTCAATCCATCCCATTCCATTCACTTCGGTTCCATTATCTTCCATTCCATTCCATTCATTCAATTCCATCCCATTCTCCTGTTCCATTCCATGCGATCCCATTCCATTCCCTGCACTCACAATGAGTTGCATAACGATGTGGCCATTACTTACTTGAAATCCCAAGGTGTTTTCAACACCAAAACCACTTTCCATGACACAAATCAGGTTAGAGGTGGAAAGAGTATTTTATTCATCTATACATAATTTTACTTTGTTTAGCTTAGTTTCATATTAGTCTAGTCTATTTTCTTTTTCTAAATCCCACAGAGCTGATGCCCACAAGCATTAACCCAACTCACATGCATAGCCAGCAGCAGACTAACTCACCCTTCAGTTTAGCTTGAAACTACATACCTTGCAGCCTGATAAAGGTGAAAGCCCAGACAGGAGCAGGTGCAGGAGCAGTGCAAGAACCCAGCCAGAATGAACCAGGGAAGACCTGACAGGGAGTGTGCTCAGTGCTGCAGAGAGAAGCAGCAAGTCCTGGGGCCACAATGGGGCCACCCTAGGAGTGCAGAAGGCTTCCTCCGCCCTAGATGAGGGGCACGAGGGCTACCTGCGTGGAACACGAACCACTGCCTTTGGGATACAATAGCCCAAAGGAACTCCATGAAGGGGCTGTGCTCGGCTGCAGAGGAGGCAAAAAAAAAACGGGGACATTTGCTAGTCCAGCCTGGGGACAAAAAAGCCTTCCCCCCACCAACCTGCAGGACACAAGGGGCCACCTTCGTGGTGCATGAACACCAGACAATAACGCAGAGCACCACAATCACAGGAGCTCTGACAAGTGGTCATGCTCAGTGCTCAGAGGAAGGCATAAAAAACCCAGGGACAGGTGACAATATGCCCCTGGGGAAAATTCCTTCTTTACCCCAGTGCTGGTGATGGGCTACTCCCTGAGCACGTGAGCAAGACCTGCTTCCAGTCCACCAACTGGTTATGCCTCTGAGGGGACAAGGGGACACTGGCACTGCCTTTTTGGCCTCCACCTGGGACCATCTCAGAAGCTTCCAACACCAGCAAAATACCACTGGCCTGATCTACCCGGGGATCAAGAACCCTTCCAGTGCCTGACACTGAAGCTTCAAAGCGCTGGTGGAGGGCACTGGGCTTTATAGTGCCCCATGACACTGTAGTGCTGGCACTATGACACGGGAGTGATGGGGCCCTCACAGCCCTGTCCACTGCAACCCAGCTGCTGATGCCCCTTTGCCTTGCATGCCTTGGGAAAGGTCTTTGGGCTGCTGGCCCTGGGGTAGTGACTGTGCACAGGACACCCAGGGGGATGTCCCTGCCCATGGTGGCCACACACTGGGCACCACTCTGGAGTGTCCCTGTAAATGAATCCCTATGTCCATATGTATCAATAAAGGCTTTTATACCATGGACGGTCATTTGAGTGTGGTGATCCTGGAGGCCAAAGAAAGACAAAGGTTTTGGTTCCCTCTGCATGAACTTTGCAAAAATGTAGAGAGCATACAGGATTGCCTCACCATTCCCTACCAATACAACAAGTGCCATTTGCTACTATGCTGCTTACGGTGATGTCCTCTTCTTGGAAAGAAGAATAATTTCAGAAAACTCTTCTGCATTTGTTACTTGGAATGTTTAGATATTTGCTTGTGTTTATTAACATTCGTGTGTCTAGTTTGGGGGTTTACCTCTTTCTGCTTGAGTGTAACACTTCACCGATTGCTGCCTAATTCCATGTTCTTGATAGCCCAATAAAGTGGGTCCCAATTGGGCTTAAACCACGTGGATGGAGCAGTTTTTCCCTACAACACTCATGCAGAAGAAGTAACTCACTCAGCTGTGTAGAACAGTTTTAAAGCCCTCAGCTAAGTATCACATAAGGGTACTGTATAGAGGGCAGAGATTGAGAGACTGGCCACAACTGCCCCCAGGAAATTTGTTCAGATCCTTGAAACGCAGAATGACTGCTGGTCTCTCTCCCATAGGCTTATTTCTTGAGTGGTCTGGAGTGTGGGGGGAAAGGGACACTCACCAAGTTTCTTATTGGAGATGTTGGTGCAGGCTGCAGAAGACAGCCCCAGGCGGGTTCCTATCTGAAATGAGAAAATTTTTGTGTCTATCTGAACAAACTGCTCTTTTAGGCAAAACACGTATGTTTTTCACATACAAGAGTAGAAAATGCTACTGCTTCTGCCCAGTTCTGGTAGAAAGTGAGCACAACCACCTCATGGAAACAACAAGGAAAAAAACAATATACACAAACAGAAACACACCCTTCTCTATCTATTGCTCTCTCATCTCTTATCTCTATATCTCTACACCTGTATCTACATCTCTATCTCTCTATACCTATCTCCTGTGTTAGCGCAAATAAATCCTCACACAACAGCAGTGCTGGTAAGTGCAATGGAGGGCATGCTCTGAGGACACCAGTGTGAAACCCCAGAGCTGCAGCCAAGGCAAAGGGAGACAAGCAGGAGGGAACTGCAGCAGCAATGCTGGTGCAAAAGCTTTCATAAGTGAAGGCAGGAAATAGGAGAAGCTGTGAAGGGACAGCTTGATGCCAATTCACACAGTGTCCTGAGCTGGTACCAAAAGGGAGTTGTGGGCTCTAGAAGGAAAGGATCAAGAAAGAGTGATCTCACTCCCTTGATGACAGAGGAGCATAGGAGGTGATGGATTGAAATCTCTTCCCTGTGTTACAGAAACACATTGCATGCTTTGTAAAGGGAAGTACTGAGGAGTTTTGTTCTGCTGGGCAAAGGACTGGCGTCCTCTAGCACAGGCTAGCATGGCCATTCATGTGCTCCAATGTCAGCCCTGTACCCGTGGTCCTTTACAGGTAAATGATTATGTTCTCTGAGGGTGGTGAGGCACTGGAACTGCTTGCCCAAGGAGGTTGTGAGTGGTCCATCCCTGGAAGTGTTCAAAGCTGGGTTGGGCAGAATCTTGGATGACATGGCTTAGTGTGTGGTACCCCTGCCCATGGCAGGGGGTTGGGACTAGGTGATCTAAAGTTCCTTTGCAACTTATATCATTCTATGATTCTGTGACAGAGTTTCCAGAGGTCCGAAAACTAATATTATGATTTTACATCAGGAGCGATAAATCCCTACTAGAAGGACATGCAGCAGGAGGGTCAGGAGACCTCCTTGGATGGATAAGGGGCTGCTGAGGAAAATTCAAAGGAAAAAAAAAAAAGGCTTGTAAAAGGGGAAAGTAAGGTCAGGCAGCCTGGGAAGAATACAGGGATGATATCCGGGAAGCTAGGGACCAGGTTAGGAAAGATAAGGCCCAGTTAGACTTAAACTTGGGTAGGGATGTTAAGGACAGCAGGAAGGGATTCTATAGGTACATTGCAAGTAAAAGACTGATGAGGGGCAACGTGGGCCAACTTTGTAATCTATCAGGAGAACTGGCTACCCTGGATTTGGAGAAAGCTGAGGTTCTTAATGACTTCCTTGACTCAGTATTCACTGGAAAATGTTCTGACCACACCACCCAAGTCTTGGAAGGCAGACACAGAGACAGTGAGAATGAAGACCCTATGCCCACTGTAGGAGAAGATCTGGTTTGAGACCATCTTAGAAACCTGAACATTTACAAGCCCATGGGACCTGATGAAATCCACCTGCAGGTCCTGAAGGAGATGGCAGATGAAGTTGCTAAGCCGCTGTCCATCGTATTTGAAAAATCATGTTAGTCAGGTGAAGTTCCCAATGACTGGAAAAAGGGAAATTCAACCCCTATTTTCAAGGAGGGGAAAATGGATAAGGTGGGAACTACAGAGCAGTCAGCCTCACCCCTGTGCCTGGCATAATCTTGGAGCAGATTCTCCTGGAAGGCATGCTGAGGCACATGAAAAACAACAAGAAGGTTGGTGACAGCCAGCATGGCTTCACCAGGGGGAAATCCTGCCTGACATATTTGGTGGCCTTCTATGATGGGGCTACAAAACTGATGGACAAGGGTAGAGCAGATGATGTCATCTACCGGGACTTGTGCAAAGCGTTTGACACTGTTTCACATGACATGCTTTTCTCTAAGTTGCAGAGACATCATAGAATCATAGAATAGTTAGAGTTGGAAGGGACCTTAAGGTCATCTAGTTCCCTATGAAGACAGGATGATAGACTTGGGTCTGTATCTGAAGGGTGCCTATAGGGATGCTGGGGAGGGACTCTTCCTGAGGGACTGTAGTGATAGGACAAGGGGTAACGGGTTCAAACTTAAACAGGGGAAGTTTAGATTGGATGTGAAAAAGAAATTCTTTACTGTAAGGGTGGTAAGGCACTGGAATGGGTTGCCTATGGAAGTTGTGAATGCTCCATCACTGATGGTGTTCAAGGCCAGGTTGGACATAGCCTTAGGTGGCATGGTTTAGTGTGAAGTATCCCTGGGCATGGCAGGAGGTTTGGAAGTAGATGATCTTAAGGTCCTTTCCAACCCTAACTGTTCTATGATTCTATGATTTTCTCATAACCATCCCACATACATTCTACCTACAGTCCATCATGGGAGGGGCTCATAGGACTACAGCCATCAGTGCACAGAAAACCTGAAAAGGAAAATTCAACTTCAAATAAACAAGGAAATAATTCATACAAAACAAAGTCTACATATCCTGTTGTTTGCCATTGTCACATGGATGCGGCTCTAAAGTGAGGGAATTTTCATGTAAGATGCTAACAAATTTCCTATGAACCTAGCTTCAATAAACCTGCAAAACACCTGTTCAGTTTCAGGGAGTCTTGAACACACTGTTTCCCCTCTTGAGAATTCATGATATATCTTCAGGCTGCCTAAGTGAGAAGAAGAGCAAACCTGAAGAGTCATCTAGACTACTAAATATTTTTATGCACCTGCTTTAAAATCCTAAATTTTTCTTGAGTTAGGAAAAAGAAAGTCCGTTATTGTGGCCTGCACTGAGCTGGAAATTTTCAGAGCTCATTGATACAAAAATTCTCAGGAGTTATTGGCATCCACATTGAACATATTCCTTAACTGGACAGTGCTGCGCCACAAGAACGTTCCATCATGTCTAATCTATAAAAGCCCACCATCTCATCCCACAGTTATTTGACAGAAAGTCACACATGTGCAATCAGTAGTAAGAACCTACAGGTTTCCATTCCTGGAGAAGAAAAAGTAATGTTTTTCATGTGTTCTATGCCTTTTTCTTTAGGCATAGAACACATAACCAAAAAAAAATAAAGACCACCAGGAAGTCAGAAAATTCAACAGTGAGTGCTCTCAAAGGACCTTGAGCTACTGAGGTTTTTGACAATATACGAACAGTAAGGTGTCAAGGCTCTGGAGGCCTAGTCTTATCTTGGATAGGTTCCATTTGGCTCCAAATAGGCACTTAGACAAACATCTGTATGCATGAAAATGGCATAAAGCATTTGGCAATACCCAAAATATTCCCAGTATAAATACTGATTTTAAGTAATTTCTAAACAAGTCAGTGAAAATGTATGCATTAATCCAGAAGACCAAAAAGATGCATAATGATGCATATCACAGTCCAACAGTTTGACCAAAAGAAAAGCATTTCATAGATCTGTTTGTTCCCTTGTTAAAGTTAACCTAGACATCATCTTCTATGCATTATGCCTTGCAATATATTCGTAAGTGATAGCCTTGGCTGCAATGATCGCAATATTGTGGAGTTTGGTATCTGGCTGAGTGTGCTGAAGAATAGTGATAAAACAAAGTTCTTAGATTTTAGAACAAAATTCAGCTTGCTCATAGCTGAGCTGGGAAGGATTCCATAGGAAACTTCCATGAAGGATAAAAGAGCTAGTAAGTGTTGGAACAAGGAAATCACTGTGAAATCATTCAAGGTGATGGTGCACTAACTCCACAGAGTTGGTGCAAATTAAAAAAAATGTTCACATACCAGTGGGACAGAATCCAGTTTCATCTATCGGAAAATCAGAAGCTGAAGTTTCTTTCCTGTCAAGCTGAAGGAGAGAAAATTTGAGGTCAAGACAAAGTATTTTAGAAAGGGAAGATTTACAACAGCATTAACTAGGACTTTTCCTGAAAACTAAGTCAATAATGAGATATCTCGGGGGTCCAGGCATCTCCCAAGCATCACAGGTAAAGCTGGACTTGCACAAGTCTGAGAGAAAGAAGTAGAAAAACAGAAAAAAAGAGACCAAGAAAAAACACCAAAAAATCACTAGAACAAAAGGGTAAAATGCAAAGTTTCCTGTTCAAACTTTCTTATTTCAGGGAAACAAAACTCGTGAATTTTTCTGTCAGTAAGACGGGATAAAAGGCTCCAATATCAATTTGTCCACATAAAGAGGCCCTGAACCATAGCTAACTATCACAGAATGAAATGGACATTTAAATAACATTGTTATAGTGCCTCTACTACTTCTAATGCTAGCCAGTCATGGTTCTGATTTATATGTACTGTGAATTGTAGACACACTGTGAAAGAAAGTTTCTGTCCCCAAGACATTAACATCTAAATTATCTGTAACCTACTGAGAGCTCACTGCTGAGTGGGACTGTAGAAATATTTTCCTAACCTCATTTCTAATCTGTTTCCTCATCAACAATGATCCCAGCAATCAGTGTTCCCGTATCAGCTGAGCCAGCCTTCATCTACTGCAAAAAGATGTTTTAGCAACCTGATGGACCCTATCTCTTAGTTACCTTCAATGAGATTACAATTAATTTCTGAAAGGAAGGATATATTTAATAGTGTACTCACCCAGGCTTACAGTCACACAAATTATTACATAAAGGAAGAACACAGCTGCATTTTGATAATTTCTCTCATTCCTGTAGGTAACGCTCAACACAAATACTTCCAGTTAGTTTTCGTCAATTCTACCCTCTCAGCTAATCCTCTACCACCAGTGGCTAATTCCTAGTGCCAAATGAGTCAGTACCTTCCTTACTCCATGGACTTGGTTGAGAACACCTCAGCTCCCCAAACCAATACAGTGCCCTTTCTTCCACTGGCCTATTCATTCAGATGGGCAATAGAATAATTTGTGGCAGAGGTCCCTTTCTGTCCTCTCCAAGTGTAGAAGTGCTGCCCAAAATATCCTTAACCTTTAATTCTGTAGGTGCAGTATCATACAAAAGACCACAGAGAAATGGCACCTTTTTCAGGAAGTACTAGATGGAGATGGCTTCTTGGGAGCCAGGCAATAAAAATCTCTGTTTGTTCCAGAAATATGGGTTTGTTCCTGATTTCTGTGCTTTAGAGGAATGGGAAATACATGATTCTCTCTACCAGTTTAGCTAGTTTTATAATTAAAAAAAAAATAATTTCCTCTATAAGGAAGATATTTATTAGCGCTGAGACATATGCATTATACAGCACTGCAGTGCCTACAGGATTGCTACTTGTTTCTTGAAGCAAGAGTTCCTATCAGAATTAAAACCACAACCCACATTATTTTTGATTAGGACAGTTTAATCCTAATTCTTTTTCCTCCTTTTTCCTTTTTCTCTGATCTTGGCAGAGTAACTATATTTAAATAATTAGCCAGAATTAATCCTTTTGATTGCTCAAGGCATGAAGGGAAAGCAGTCAGAAACAAAGAATTCAGAAACATGTTGCAGCTGTTTCATACAATTCACTATTTATAATTGAAAAGGTGCTTTTTCTCTTCTATTTTTTTTGCGTGCCTTGGTCTTTTTCACAATAGCAAATACCAAGACAGAGTAGACATAAAACATTTTCAGGATGAAGTTAAGTGTTTCTGACAGTTTAAAGTGTGCAGCATAATGCTGTATGTAGAAAGAAGATTCCTTCTTCTATATAGCTTGGGTTGATTTAATAAAACTAGAAAAAAAAAACCTTTTCCCATTTTTTGTCTCAGCAGTAATTGATTGCAAGTGCTAAGCTCATTCCTGGTATACCAAAGTAGCGATTGCAAGTACTGAGAAGGAATTTTATATGTAGATGTCTTCCCTCTGATTCTAACTTTTGGATACTTGGGTCATGATACTTCCATGATACTTGGAGCTTTCCAGATTTTAAAACTGCCATGACTAATTTAATCTCAAGAACCCCAAAAAAGGTGTAAGCAAGTCTTTTTAGACTCATTTTAAAGAGCCAGAAACAGAGCCAAATGTACAAAATGCACATACATGTTACACTGAAATACTGTCATGTTAAGTAACTAATCTTCAGTGCATGAGTGTTTCAAAGATTAAGTCCTTATAGTAGGTTTGGAATTGACAAGAGGGTTAGGAAGCTAGTCTCTGTCTCTGTCTAGAGTTCTCAAGAGCTCTCAAAAATCTGCAGTGTATGTTTCAAAATATACAAAAATGCAATTCAAAGTATCCAAAATATAATGAGGTGTTTTGGGAGCATAAAATATTTGGGTACTCCAGCTAGACCATTGGATTGTGTGAATGATACTCCTGCATAAAGATCTGTAGGTAGAAGAGAGAAGATGGGATTTTTTAATAGGGATTATTTTTCCAAGACTGTTAAAAAAAAGCTGATGGAAAACTGGGAAGAAAAAGAATACTGCTGTTGTGGTTTGAGGCCCTCATGCAGTTTTGCTCACTCACTCTCCCCTCTTTCTTCCTTCAGTCCTGGGGAAGGACGGGGAGGAGAAGCCAAAGGATGCAACCCACACAGGCTGAGATAAAAACATTTTAGTAACTAAGGTATAACACAAATCACTACTGCTACCACCAATAATAATACAAGAGAAATACAAGGAAAGATAATACAAC
>JASSUY010027050.1:0-14748 GCA_032466535.1 Forpus xanthops | reverse complement strand
ACACAAATCACTACTGCTACCACCAATAATAATACAAGAGAAATACAAGGAAAGAGAATACAGCTGCTCACCACCTGATGCCAAGCCCGACCACACAGTGCACCCCCCCTTTCCAGGTCTCTGCTCTCCATTTTACATCCCTCGGCATGATGTGCTCTGGTATGGAATACCTCTTTGGTCAGTTTGGGTCAGGTGTCCTGTCTCTTCTTCCTCCTGGCTTCCTCACAGCTTCCTCCCAGCTTCCCCTCCTCCCTGGTAGAGCATGAGGCTCAGAAAGTCCTTGGCCAGCTTAAATATTACCAAGCAGTAGTTGAAAACACTGGTGTTATCAGTGCTGCTCCCAGGCCCAAAATCAAAAACACAGCACTGCACCAGCTACTATGAAGGATTAAAATGACTGCTACTGCTGAACCTATGACAACTGCATGAATTAACTTTGATTTTTTTTGATCACATAACCAGTATTTATCCATGCACAGAGTGAGCTGTATGGCACATGTATCCCATGTTTATAGCATTTCAAGAAATCACCGATAATATCTTTACCATATCAGTGAGATAAGGGTGTGCCTCTCTAAACATTAGGAATCAAAAGCTTTCCAGAGAAAAGCAAATCGTTCAAGGTCACACGAGGAGTAGGGGGAAAAGCTAGACTTTTTTTTCTAGCCTTAGATATGAAATCTTGCTTCTTGAACGCATATTGCAGAAATTATCTTAGTTAAGAATTAACAAAATAGGAGAGTTATTAAAACTATTCTAAAAAGTTACGTTTCATTGTCTGAAAGAAATGTAAATTTCAGTAGCAAGTTCCTATGTCTTGGTCATTCATCAGATTTCAATCATATGTGTTTTCTCAGTTTTCTGAATACTATGCACTAGATCTCTTTTACTATGAACTTATAGCCTAGTTGTCATTTTTCTTTACTGCATACTTCTGGAAATGTTTAAGATTATGTCAATAACACAAACCCCTTTATAAGAAATACCATTATAATTCTTACATCAGAACATTTTCATAGTCTTTGGGCCATACCTCTTTAAATTTCCATTGTAAATTCAAATCTCTCTAAATGACAGGGTTTTCATTTTGTGCTATTTTATATCCTTTGTCCTGATTATGTTAACAAAACTTAAGATTCAGTATGGTGCCCATGAAAGAAGGCTAATATCTGAGAAACTAGTCACACTTTTACCCCATGGGACAACAGATTTGATGGAGCTTATCATTAAATATAATAACAAAATCATTCCAAAAAAAATCATTGTGTAATATGTGCAAAATGTAAATATTTCAGACATTTTCAGTGTTAACAGTGTTTCGCCACCCTGCTGCTTATTATTTAGATGCAGAAGCTGAAATCTCCTCCATCCCTGAGATTCAACATTACTCACTTGCCTTTTATATCATCAGTAAAACTTCCAGCAGGTGGCTGAAAGAAGTCAAACCATGATCAGTCAGTGCATGAAGAGGAGGCACCAATCCAGGAAAAACTCATGCTCTTTCTGAGCCAAGCAATTACCAAGATCTTGCACTGCTAAATGTAAATATTCTGCCTGATCAATTATCACTACAGGAAAGTTATGTGATTTGTTTCACACGTGATATAATCCGTGGGTCCTATAAACACAGCAGAGAGGAACTGATAACAGATGATTAAACTGATATATAAGGGAGGGGCTATGAATTATTTTTTTTTAAATTAAGTATTGTGAATACAAAGCTGCCAACTGCTCTGCCTATCTGCATTAAGAACGTACCTTGAGTTTCAGTCCATTATAGTTATAATAAAATGTTGTCTCTCTGCAGTTAAAAATGACACTTGGAAATATTTCTCCTCTTTTTTTTCCCCTTCCTCAACCATGCAACATTGTTAATGCAGAACAAAAATAAATTCCAGAAACCAAAGTCATGCTTTGTAGTCTATTAAAGACCAGCTGTCGGCCAGAGTTAAGGAAATGATTGTGCTGTTTGTGCCATTTCTAATTAATAATAGCTAAGGATTAATAAGGCAATTTGGAAAAAGAATGTACCAGGTAAGGATTTATAGGCAGATGAAAGTCATATTATTGTAAATAATCATGGATAAAATTAAATGGATGCTAAGACATTTTATGGTGTAGCAAAAAATGTTTAAAACATTTTTCAAGCTCTGCTTCTCTTGGAAGCATGTTAATGGAGGTGGAGGTGCTGAAAAGTACAGTTTCATCCCTGCAGAATATGTAGTTAGCTCAGAGATGTATGAAACACTGAGCATTTCTTTGTTGTCAAAAGCATGAAAACTGATCTTACTGCATGGCTTTTCTTTGTCTATTGTGCATTAAGCCTGTTAGAGGTTCCATAGTAAAATGGGCGACTTCTATCCACACTGCTGAGAGAGAAATGGCTTGGGCTTTTCAGGAACCACCCTCAGGAGATGCCCTCAGGAGCTTCTCTTGGCCTGCTGCAGAAGGTATATTAGGTTGCTGAGGGAGTAGTTGCCAAGCTAGGAGTGACTGTTCTGGCAGGGGACCTGATGCCTCAGGTGAAGAAATTCAGTGTTCTCAGAACACAGACAAGCCCAAATCTGCAGTTATTCACCCCCCTGACAGACTCCAGTTTCTTCTCCCCTTCTTATGGATAGTCTGTGGCCCACCAGAACAGTTACAGAACAGTTAAGGAGCCGGAACTCTCTTTGTAGTCACTCAAAACCATTCAAATTTTATTTGTAGTAATGCATGCAGGTCAGGGGCAGCAAGGCCTCACAGTGTCCTCAGGACCCTCACAGTTATATTGTGGACAGGGGTTCAAGCTGGATAAATCCCTTTTTTACAACTCTTATACTCAGTATTTCCTTAGTTGTTTTCTTCTTTCATGGCAGGTGCTGGCTTAATCGTCTATTATCTTACTGGAAAAAAAATTCAGATACGTATTTGATGGGAAAAATGAAAAACCAATATATAGAAGAGAGTGCGTGACATTACAGACCTGCCTCTGCTCAAAATCTTGCTACTCTGACTGCATCAGAGCCCTAATTTCCTTCTGGATGTATAGCTCTATACTCTTCAAAGCATTACCAGTACATAGAGCTTTTACACCAGTACCCCAAAATAGGTTTTACAGACATCTGTGGAATTCTCTGCCACACTTGGAAATGGGATCATATTCTCCAGTCAACGAAACTGTTTTTAAAAAATAAACTTTTAAGAAAAAAAGAAAAAAAACACGCAGATTCGGGTCTACTGGTTGACAAAGAGTTTTGGACTATTTAGCCCTTGGAACACCTAGTCTTAGTTTCTTCTATAGTTTACTTATATATTTATATGCATATACAAACACACACATATGCACAGAATGATAGAGCCTCGTAGCCAGGAGACTGCATGCTTCCGGTTTGAGTAGTAAGAACATAATACCTCAGGAAGGATTAGCAGAAGAGTTCAAATTGGTTTTATCAATATCTATTCATACGTCCACTGTAGAAGTAGGACACGGGTATCCATTGCTACTAGTGTCAACTTTCTGGAATTACTTTCAGCAGGAAAAGAAGCTTTATATTGTTCAAAGGTGAATATTTACACACATGATAAATCTTGACCATGAGCTAATCACAAAAAGCACTCATCTGCCAAGCTTTAGATCTTTTTTTCTTTTTTTTTCTTCTTTTTAAATCCTATGTTAAGGATAGAAATTATCATTTAGGTTACTCCAGTTATTCAGGGGCAGTTGTAATTGTGCTATGCTGATTTTCACGTTTTTCTTTTTTCTTGATTTCCATATTCAAAAGGTAAGTGGTTAGACTCTCAGCTGCTTGGGTTAATTCTTTGCAGGACAATAGGATAACAATTAAAGCAAGCAGTTTCTTTTGATTAGCAATATACCAAACACAGCTGTAGTTCTACCTTCTGATTATCTCCCTGCTTCAATTTCATTTGGAGGGTAACTTGTGTTAATAACAGAATAGATTGCTTTGTCTAGATGCTGCACATTATGGATACATTTTTGTCGTTTAGAAATAGCTACTAATTTTTAGCATAAATTACTCAAATATCAAATAGCTCCTGTGTGACTTGGGTCAGGATTTTGACATCAATTCTCTCCAGGAACTGCCTTAATTGTTTATGCCCTGCTGTGTTGTTCCACGAGCAGGTAGCAGGGTAGCTACAGTCCCCCTTAAGGACCAATAACCTCATCCACACATTCTTTCTGATGAAGTGGCCTTCAGCAGACACTACAATGTCCATATTGATCTGCTCTTTAATTCTTACCCATAAGCTTTGTCATTAGTCCCAAGGCACAGCTCCATGCATTCTGGCTGTTCTCTCACATAAAGGCCAGTTTCCCTTCATCTTTTTGGCCTTTTTCTCCTGAAAAAACAGTATCCCCCCATTGTAACACTCCAGTCATGAGAATCATCCCACTAAGCCTCTGTGATCCCAACAGGCTAGTAGCTCTACAGCTGCACACAGATCTCCTCGTGTTTATTCCCCTTGCTGTGTGCATTAATGTACAGCACGTCCGAAACACAGCCTAGCATGTTGATTTCTTAGAGAGGCTGGGGTGGAGGGAGTGCCCAAAAAAAGGTATTTCCTTGCTAACACGGAGATGCCAGATGTGGTCCTGATTAAACTTCATCTTGTTGACCTTGTGTTCCCCTCATCCCAGGTACTTTGCTTGTCAGCCCTGTCCCTCTCCCACTCACAGGGCTGCTGTTAACACACTCTTGGTTATCCCACTCCGCATATTTAGAGAAATAAATTTGTTAAATTACGTACACAAATAAGTTAGAACTATCTGGAAATTTTGTTTGCTTGCTCGTTTTTTTGCTTGTTTGTTTAATTACAGTTCCAATGCAAAGTGCAATTATCTATACCAAGTGACTTTAAAAGAAGTTACTAACATTATTTCAGCCTAACCTTGTGTCAAAAACCACCAAGAAAATGGCAATTAAAGAAGCATCATTAGCCAGTCACATCTTTTATAATAAAAATATCTCGGAGCAGATGTTAAGCTGAGCAAAGCACAGGAACTATTCCATTTATTTTATCTGAAGAATTATACCCATAGACATCAGTGGAGCATCGAGAATATACACCAGCCAAAGTCTGGTCTGGTTTTCCTACCACTTTCACTCTAAAATTCTTATTTATTTCTCAGGGTACAGACTATTTCGGCAAATTCTGTCCAGCACTTTAAAGAGTGAACAAAGCTGCTGATAAAATAATGACTGGTGCAGGAAAATGAAGAGGGATGCATGCGATTTGCCCTATTAGGAAAATTCATAAGCCAAGCTCCAGCTTTGGGATGTTTCTCCATGCAGCAGCAGCAGGTAAAGTTGTTACAGTGTTCAGTTCAATAGGACTTCATGGCCACTTCAGGTAAGGATACAGGCTAATACAATGCAGGATTTGAAATAGGAAATACAGAGAGCTATCATTTTGCCATTCTTTCGCTGTGAATGATAATACATTTACAATTACTAGTAGATTAATTCCAGATACATCTATCAATGACCCTTGTGATGAGCAAACATTGCACTTGGAGTAAGAAAACAAATTGGGAACATTATAAAAACAGCATATTTATTTTTCAGACATATTTCATTTTTAAGTTGTCAGAACTTCACTATCAACAATGTGTTAAATAAATATACTAGACACTGTAGAAATTCAGCACTTCTGCAAGAATGTCTCCTGAATTGAAAATACCACAACGGTGTAATCATTTTAGCAGTAGAGGAGACTTTTTGACAAGAGTGAAGAAGGAAGCCAAATGCAAAACACATTTTTCTGTAAGGGAACTGGTTCATACTAATACAAAGATAAATAAGGAGCATATAAGCTCTTTCTTCATGTGGGATTTTTAGAATGTCACTACAGTTATTATTCAATACAAACATGCACTTCATTGTACAGAAAGCAAAGCACTGTTTGCTGCAAGACACAGGGAACAGGGGACAGAAATTAGGAAATTGAACCTAACAGTGCCCTTAAAGAAAAATTAAATTAGGTTTGTATGATCTTTCCAATCTTGCCTACATTCAAAGTATCAGACTCATCAGAGTAACAGCTCTGATCTTTGTTGAAATGTTTACTTGTATAAGATCTACTTCACATGACCAAAGGAAGCAAAATGATCTCCATAATTTTCCAAGTTCGTGAGACTGTGAATATATTTCTTTATGATTAAATATAATGTAACTCCATAAAGAGTGTCATTTAAATTGTTAAAGATTAATTAATTTAAATTGTAAATAAACTTCCCTAGAGCATCTTTTCACATCAGACTGCTATATTAGTGGTGGTTTAAAAAAAAATAATCCTTGCAGGTATTGTATGGCTTGTCTGTAGCATGCAGTATGCTTTTAAGATAAGCATTTTTCAGATAAAACACTAGCAGTAAGGTCTGTACTAAATTTATGCTGTCGGCCCAGTTTCCACATAGGTTTATTTTACAAGAACTAGAACTCAGGTGCTGCTGTTCTACACTTTTTTAACATTAATGTGGGTCATTGACATGATGACAGAAAACTATGATTTCATGTCAGCAGGGTTAAAATTTCAGGCTTGAATAAAATGTTTCAGTCTGAAGGGACAATACTGTCAATGAACAAAAAGACATTTCCATTTATCTTATGTGAGGGTAGAAAAAGTACAGTATACGAAAGTGCTACAGGAGCACTTGCTAGCACCATTACAACTAAAGAGGACTTTCACACCAGGGAATGTTTTAAGTATTTTACCTCTAACATATATTCATTTCCCTTGCAATTACCTTTAGGTATTCTGTTATTTGGTCTGCTTTCAATAGCTCCTTCTACTAATGTATGCCCTCTGCTTCTCTTAGTCTACCTTGCAATTACATGAAAGTATATGCTTTAGTGGCATCAGAAACATTACTTGATACAATGTAATGTCAGAATTAAGCCTTTGTTCTGTTAAAAAAGACATATAAATAAAAAGTACTTGAACAGGTTTTCCATTGCGAAGTATTAAAAACAACAAAATTTACACAACATAAATATGCTGAAGATCCAAAAGAGAAATAAATGAGATTATATAGGTATAACCTATAAGTATGAGATCTACACCTGGTAAAACGTACAGAATTTTTAAACTTCACTCAGTGAAATCACTCCCAACTAAATCTTTGTACATTCATTGTTAACACCAAAATGGACAATATTTTCTTACTGTTTTATTTCTGTCCCAGCCTGGTGGAGATATTTGAAGATGATGCCACTGCTTCCAATTACAGATTGATATAAAGCCCAACTTTCTACTTTGTTGCTCCTTATTTGAAGTCACAGACTTGCAATCGTAAAAAAAAAAAAAGAGAAAAGAAAAATCACACAGCAGAGAATGAGGTAGAAAAAAATCCTGGTAAAAATTAGGAACACAAGTCTTAAATTGGGAAATGCTAGGAATAACTTATTAGCAGATCTATCCAATAGTTGACAGTGATGCCATTAAACCTCTTGTACAAATGAAATAGTGTGAACTTAATTGCAGCAAGCTCAGGCATCAATGGCAGCAAGTCAAGCTTGGCTTTAAGCCGTGGCAATTTGGGATTCAGCTACTGGTTAAGTACAAGCAATCTCTTGTGTCAACTCTTCTGAAATTTCACTGGTAAGGGAAAACTGCTGTCAAACAATATCGAAGCAACTCATGAAAAATTAGAACATTTCTTCTGAAATGTTCTCAATTCAGCTGTTCTTAATTTTGCATTAACTAAAACATTACGAAACTGAACAGAATTACATTGAAGACAAAGTTCTGCTTGACTTCAGATGACCATGTCTTTTCTCAAGGCTTCAAAATGTAATATAGCATTAACCATTAAAGGACTTATAAAAAAAATACCACTTCCATGGTCAGTTCTATATGGCAATTTTTACTTTACTGGAATCGCACTTAAACAAATTCTCATTTTGGGAAAAAAAGTCTTTAGCACATCCCACAGAGCAGGTAAGAGGCACGCTCCAGCTGTTCTGACAAGGTTATGTATTCATGAATTGCTGAGTCACATTCAAAGATAAACCTCAATTCCCTGAAATCTATAACACAAGATCCATAGCAAGTGAGAAAAGACTGAGGCTGAACTACAAAGAAATAGATGGTATATCTAATACCATTAGATAAAGCATAAATACACTGATATTTTCAGGCAGGCAAACCATCTTTTGTGTATATTATAAAGTATATACCTGGAGAAGCTAAAGGAAAACAGTGTAGCTATCAGTGCTAAATGAAAATATAAATTCTAGTGAGCTTGCACAAGCTAAACCATGGTCAGTCTGTTGGTAGTATCTATATTTTCAAGACTTACTTCACATAACATCATCCCATTTTAGATTACCCTTATACAGCAATCCACTAACCATTTATATGCCTGATCATGTTGAATAGTTATAGTCAAGTGTCCTGGGTTCATCAATAGAATTCACTTTTTCTCCCTCTTAGTAGCTGGTGCAGTGCTGTGGTTTTGACTTTCGGCCACGGAACAGTTCTGATAACACAAATGTTTTCAGTTACTGCTTAGTAATGTTTACGCTGATCAAGGACATTCTGAGCCTTGTGCTCTGCCAAGGAAGACAGGAAGCCAGGAGGAAGCAGAGACAAGACACCTGACCCAGACTGACCAATAAGGTATTCCATACCAGAGCACGTCTTGCCCAGTATATATACGGGAGGCAGTTACCCGGAAGGGTTAGATCACTGCTTGGGTTGGGCTGGGTATCAGTCAGTAGGTGGTGAGCATTTGTATTCTCTTCCCTTGTTATTTCCCTTATCATTATTATTAGTGGTAGTAGTAGTGGTTTGTGTTATACCTTAGTTACTGGACTGTTCTTATCTCAACCTGTGGGAGATGCATTCTTTCAATTCTCCCCATCCCTCCTGGAGCTGGGGGAGAAAAAGTGGGGGGAAGTGAGCAAGCAAACTGTGTGGCTGATCTATGGCTGGGCTTAAAGCATGGCAGTTCTTTTTGGTGCCCAACGTAGGGTGCAAAGGATGAAGATAATGACAGGATTGATAGTCATTAATCACAATGCTGATTTATTGGCTCTCAAAGTTGTTGATCTTGATCTCACAGGTTCAGCATGTTGTACCTTACTTACAGTTGGTATTTGCTGTCTTAGTGCTTATCAGATGGGGGGCTTGGGCTAAAATTCTTATTTCATTGTACTTTATTGGAATGACTTGTAATACGGGCGGGCTCTGGCAGCAGGGAGGATGGACATGGCCGTGGACTTGTATCTTGCCGTCTGGCTGCTCTTCACTGTCCTGGCTCTTGTCCTTGCCTCCATCTTCATGAGGCCGTGGGGAACCAAGGGGGAGCAGCCCTGGGAGACACTGGCAGCAAAACTGGCCCAGAAGAGTGGCCCCAGGGACCAGGAGGCTGGGAAGGAACAGCTGCCAGTGGAGGAGGTTGGAGTGGTAAAGGAGGGGAAGGAGGTAGCTGCTGAGGAAAGGGAGAAGGCAGCATAGGAGTTGAGCCCCATGGCCGAGCCCAGCTCCGTGGCAGCTGAGAGCATCCTCTGGCAGCCACCCATCAAGCCCCCCAAGCCTGAGCCCCAGAAGGATGCAGGAAACCGCACAGCACTTCCCAACAAGGCAGAGGAGGAGGATCTGGACTCAGACAAAGAGCAGCTGGTGGTGAGAGAGGCGGCAAGCACAGCAGCTACACCAGCCCCAGTGACAAGTACAGCAGCCTCATTTGAGAGTTCTGAAGGGTTTGAATGGCCTTTGGGTACCCTTGAGACCTGCCTGCTGATTGTGATGGGGATCACCATGCTGGTATGTGTACAGAGTGTGTTTTATGCACGAGCATTTCATCTGGTCCCGAGAGTTAAGCTGGGTTGTGTTTAGATCCTGGCTGTGGTTAGACAGCTATATAGGAGGACCAAGAGATTTTCACCAAAGCTGGACAGTTATGAGTGTCAGGGTGTGTGGGACAGTATGGCTGAGTATCTAGTCCACTGGGCCCCTCCAGTGCTTTGGAACCATCAGAGATGGAAGGCAGCTCTACGGAGTCCCCAAAGACAAGCTGCAGAAAATACTGAAAGGGAGGGTGAATTATTTTGAGCCTGGTGTGCCCATGACACCTCAGGCCATCATGGCAGAGATGCAGCATACAGATGGACTCATGATCGAGGGGTGGACTTAGAAATGGACACTATTGCCCAGGTTATTCAAGAGTTTGAACACTGCACACAGTCTCTCCTGCTCTGAAGGACTGTTGCAAGAGATGGAGCCCGACATCATGGACCGGATGGACTCAGCAGCTTTATAGGGATTGGTCCATGCACTAAGGAATGATCTGTGTGTGTGTGTGTTTGTGGATGTGTATATATGTAAATATATGAGATGATGCTATATTGCAAATGTGGGATCTGAGCATGATGTAAATAGTATGGAATAAGGGGTGGATACTGTCCTGGGTTCAGCAGTAGCAGTCATTTTTCTCTTTCTCAGTAGCTGCTGCAGAGCTGTGGTTTTGACTTTCAGCCTGGGAACAGCACTGGTAACACTGATGTTTTTAGTTGCTGCTCACTAATATTTAGTCTGACAATTTTCTGAGCCTCATGCTCTGTCAGGAAGGACAGGAAGCCGGGAGGAAGCAGAGACAGGACACCTGACTTAAACTAACTAGAGAAGTATCCCGTACCACAGCATGTAATGCTCAGGATGTAAACTGTGGGTAGTTACCTGGAAGGGTTGGATCACTGCTCGGTTGAGCTAGGTATCAGTCAGTAGGTGGTGAGCAGTTGTATTCTCTTCCCTTGTTATTTCCCTTATCATTGTTATTATTAGTGATAGCAGCAGTGGTTTGTGTTATACCTTAGTTACTGGGCTGTTATCTCAACCTGTGGGAGTTACATTCTCTGGGAGCAGAGGGGTGGGGTGGGGGGGGGTAGAAAGAGGGGAGAGTGAGCAAGCAAACTGTGTGGCTGATTTACAGCGGGGCTAAAACCACGACATCTAGTCATCTGTCAGAAGTGTGTAAATTGAAGACATTTGCCCTTCGTTCTGAAAGTAATCTTTCAGGGGAATTCCAAATCTGCTCTGCTAGAAATAGCATTGGCAAAAAATAAGACTGGAAGTCCTGTATTCTACAATAGAAAAAAATAGAAATTAAAAAAAAAAAAACTTATCTTTGCAATTGCAATTTTTCAGCAGAAACACGATGCAGATTGTGAACTTTCAGCCATTTATATTACTAAAAAAAATAAGATTCTGGAAAGGGCATGCTATTCAACCACTTTTCTTATCAACATGGAAATGTCCTAAGCCTTGTATGATCAGCGACAATTACAAAGTCTTAGAGCCTTGGCTATATAATGTGCTTTCAGGTTACTTTGAACATACTCTGCATGGCACTGTGACCACTGTTATCCTATAACTGCTTGCACCAGGAAGTTACCCTACCAGCAGTTGGCAGGTGAAGGAAGTGAGATGGAGGCTGTGGGAGTGCAAGGCAGTAGTTTTGTCTGACTACGCTCCCTGTGTAAGACTTGTACGCCACTTGGGAAATTTTAATTTTCTCACACAGAACCTGCTATCACATAGGGTCACTGACCATTGACAATGCAACAGTAGTCTGAATGAGTTTCAGGAATCTGAACAATTAAAGGATGGGCTAATTAGAGACTACCCATTTGTGACACTACCCATAAGTGGGTCAAAGCTATCTAGTACAAATAAATGGATTTTTGTAGGGATAATATTGCATTTTGCAGAAGAGTAAACAAGCAGATAGAGAACTCAAAAGCATATAATTACAAGTGTCATAAAGATGAAATGCAGGAGTAAACAAAAATTGAGATCAGATAGGTTTGCGATAAGTATTGAACTGGTTGCAGTTCAAAATAAAGGTGCAAGAGTTTCAGAGTTGTTTATTTAATAACATTTCTTTTTGTATACTTGAAAGCACAAACACAGATTAGTTGTATTGCATTCCAGAGCACATGTGCAGAATCACTTGCTCTTTGTAACAGCACAGTACACATTATGAAAACAGATTGACCCCGATATTCTAATACGCTGGCAAGTATGCAGAATGACTCACCAGCACTTCTTTAAACTTTCTTCTCTCATGATTGTGCAAATTCACACTGTTAAGTCCTTCATTAATGTTTCTCCCTCATATCTTTTCCTTCAGAACTATGTTCTTATAGGTTTTATTCTTTACTTTTTCACATTCATTCTGTTCCACTTAATTTCCTTCCATCCTGCCCTGGTACTGCAGCCTCTTGTCATTTAAAGAACCAGATTTCCTCTCTTACTTTGCCTCTTAAAGTTTCCAAATGTTCTCTCAGATGTAAAGGTTTTCATCAGCAATAGTCTTGTGTCTGTCTTAGCATTAATCTTCTTGGTAAGTGTCCTACAGAAGATCATCGAATAACTGCTCCTTCACATGCCTATAGCAGAGGCTAGGCCAGACCTCAACCTGACAGAATAGCATGAGTGTTTTCTTTCAACACTTCAATACACAAGCATTAGCTATCTTGAGATCTGAAGGGGCGTAACATATTTATTCCATGTACTGCTGTATACAAGGTGGAGAATTTATATACTTAATACTCTGGCCTTATAAAAATACTTTTTTTCCTTCTTTAACTCTCCAGTGCTTCCATATTTCTACTTTCATTTTGATATGCCAATGAGGCAAAATATTGTGAGTTCTAGCTCTCATTTTATTCAGAAGAGTTAACATCTCTCTGCTTCTTACTTTTGAGAAGGCAGAAGCAATTCACTGATGACATATAAATAATGTTGCTTCCCTTTAAATAGGCACAACTCAATGGCTACTGCTGTGTGAAGGAAAAATTTTGGTCCATTTCATTCATGCTGTACCTGCTGATTAAATTCAATTGCTAGGCCTATATACAGTGGTATATTTTCCATTTTCAGGACAAGTACATGCAGTAAGTGTGCTATTCCTTTAGTAAAATGGATCATTAATATGTGATGGAAAGTAGCATAATAGATATTACTGTTGTTCTTTTGCATCTAGTGCTGCGTTCAACAGTGGATTAAATTGCCTCATGTCCCACGCAGTCATAATTGTTAAAGCTGACATTTATGAGGTTAGCATGAAGGATATTTCAGGCTTTCAGACAAATGTAATTTCAGAGACTGTGGATTAGATGTTTACATGCTCATTTGGCTGCTAATAATTAAAATGAACTGAAGTTATTGGATGTACAGATATCAAATCTTTCTTTGCAAATATTAACAAGGTATATACAATGCATTTATAGTATATATAAGATGTTTATAATATCAGTTAAGGTAGGTTTTCAGCAACAAACAAGATATTTCTATACTCTCAAATATAAATTCACATTGGGAAAAAATATTGTCTGCTACTTTAATATTTTTAAAAACTACAATCAATCCTAGTTCCTTCAAGCAGAGGGAATGCAGTTTTTCTGCTTTCATAATGCAATGGAAAGTAATGATGCATTACAATGAAGGCATAATTCTTGGTTTCGGCATTGATAATCAACCTCTGTAAATACAGCAAAACACTAAGATCAGAGTATAATGCATGAATCCTGTAGTAGCAGGGATTGAAGTGATTATGCCTAAGGAGAGTAAAAATGAATTGCTCATAAAACCATTTCTTCATGCTTTAAGGCTGTGTGTTACAATGATCAAATTGTGCAAGGTTTCTGCTGACATCCATAATGTACCAGTTTTGCAGACTTTGGGTAAAGAACTGCCCTTTTTGCCACCACCCTGACAAAACAGAGTTTAAAATTCAATTTACTCTACTTTTGTTTTCCACTTCCTTTGCCCATCTAGCAGTGGCCTGCTCCTTGTATTTCTCAAGTAATTCCATGGCCTGGTGAATTTAAATTCCTTCCAGTATCTCTGGTTTAGCCACTCTGCAAAAGGAATTTTGACTCCGGAACAGGTCAGTGTAAGTGATTTAGCTGTAATATTGCCTATGGATATGCTGGGATTGAGATTAAACCTCCAGAGTTTTCAGAGCTTTGCACAGCAAAATTTGCAGTGAAAGTGAGCTGCTGTGGATTCATTTCCAATGCTTAAGCAAGCTAAGGTTAGAGCTGCTTCTGGGGTAACACTTCTGCTGATACTACTTAGAGACAATGCACATGCTTTGTGGCAGCTGCTCAATTTATATAGGAATTCTTTAGTCCTTTGAAAATGATAATTTTTTTTCATCACTATTTGTTCTCTTCCTCCTTCTGAGATTATTTAACTCTGGGATTACAATTCAGAAACTCTCTGAGAATACTTCACAAAAAGTTGAGCTGCGTATTTCAGTCCACTCCATCACTCCAGATCTGGAAACAAATCCTGTCAATTCAATATATTCATGGCCTGGGAAGAATACAGGGATGTTGTCCGAGAAGCTAGGGACCAAGTCAGAAAAACTACAGTTAAACTTAGCTAGGGATGTGAAACGTAACAGAAAGAGATTCTGTAGGTACATTGCAAATAAAAGACAGACTAGGGACAATGTAGGCCCCATCCAGAAGCTATCAGGAGAACTGACTATTCTGGATTTGGAGAAGGCTGAGGTTCTTAATGACTTCTTTGCCTAAGTCTTCACTGGCAAATAATTTCACCACACCACCCAGGTATTGGAAAGCAGATGTAGGGACTATAAGAATGAAGACCTTAGGCCCACTGTAGGAGAGGATATGGTTCAAGACCATCTTAAGAAACTGAATGTACACAAGTCCATGGGACCTGATGAAATCCATCCAAAAGTCCTGAAGGAGCTGGCAAATTAAG